>RBNI01002040.1:0-19942 GCA_003990745.1 Jimgerdemannia flammicorona | reverse complement strand
AAAAAAAAAAAAAAAACACAAAAAGCCAATAGATTCAACAGTGGCTACCAACAAGAAAATATGGGCTGAGGCTCTAAGTGAAAGCAAGTGGGATATACTTAGGAATATTGTCAGAGTTTTGGAAGTAAGTGGTAATTGCTCTGGCTCAATACTCATTTTGTCAGCCTCTATACTCATTTTGTCTGCCTCCACACAATACAACACCTCACCACATATAACTGCCAGTGTTTCAATAATTGTATGAAGGATATAGTCAAACAAACGACCCTGACAATAAGTTTGGCAATACCAGTATACAACCTTCTGATTGACTGGCTAGAGAACAAGCTCAAGAACAGGCTGGAGGGTTGTAGTGATTTATGGTTGAGCCCGGATCAGAGAGATGCTGTGGAGGTTGCTCTTAACAAGCTCAGAAAGTACTACTCCCAAACAGATACTGCTGTATACTCAATCAGTACAGGTATGTCAATGTCAGCATATAGCCATTGCCCCTTCCAAAACAGAGAAACCCCAACAAAAACTCACTCTCTCCTTTTCTTCGAATAGTACTGAACCCATGCTTAAAGCTACAATACTATAAAGATCAGGGCTGGGAGCAGCATTTCATTGAGAGAACCAAGTAGGCCATAATCGAAGTGTACTGGAAAAACTACACACTGCTGTAAGGTTCTGGCTGAAGTCTGGATAAATATACCAAGGGATCCCTCCTGTCCCACATTTACTTCAGCAAAAAGAGGAAGAGGGAGCCATCAGTGGAAGAGCTGCCATCAATAGATGAACTACCATTTACCTTACCAGTGACTGTGTGATTCTGCTGAAGGGTATGGAGATACTCAACTGGTGGAAGGTGGGTTGTCTGGTGGAAGGTAGGTTGTCAGGTGGGCATTGGGCCAATTTAACCCACCAATCTAACCACTGCTCTACCCACCAGGGCATGCAGCTGCATCAAATAGACTTTCCTAGCCTGTGTGGCATGGCTCAGGACTACCTGATGATTCCTGCCTCCAGCACTTCCATCAAGCAGGTGTTCCCAGATGGGGTGGACCTCATTGCCCAAAGAGGTATATACTAAATACTGAGACAATCCAGGCATATATGTGTCTGAAGTCTTGGTGGGGCTCAGGCTGCTAAAATTCGGTGGGTCCTGGGGATTCATAGATAAGTTGATTGGCCTTGTGGAATATTTAATATCTTTCAAAAATAATAAAAAGGTAAAAAACCCTGAGGACTCGACCTGGAGTTTGTGGGGTTGGCGGCAGTGGCAGAGGGAGCACACAATGTTTGTGGCCCTCTACCAGCAGCAAGGGGCAGCCCCAAGCTATCAGTGCCCAGGTTGGTGGATGGGTCAGTGGGTGAGCATGGGATCATTAGAGAGAGCACACAAAATTTGTGGCCCTCTACCAGCAGCAAGAGGCAGCCCCAAGCTACAAGTGTCTTGGTCGGGGGGGTTGGCAGAGGGGGGGTTGGTGGAGAGAGCATGCAAAACTTGCAGCCCTTCACCAGCAGCAAGGGGTAGCCCCAAGCTATCAGCACCTGGGTCAGTGGGTAGGGTCAGTCAGTGGGGTTGGTGGGCATAGGGTTGGCAGAGAGAGTACACAAAATTTATGCCCCTCTACCAGCAGTAAGAGGCAGCCCCAAGCTGCAAGTATCTGGGATGGACAGGGCAGGCAGAGGGAGCATGCAAAATTTGCAGCCCTCTGCCAGCAGTGAGGGTCAGCCCCAAGCTGTCAGCACCCAGGTCAGTGGGTGGGGTCAGTCAGTGGGGTTGGTGGGCACAGGGTTGGCAAGGGAGTGCACAAAATTTGCAGCCCTCCACCAGCAGCAAGGAGCAGCCCCAAGCTGTAAGTATCCGGGACAGATGGGGCAGGCAGAGAGAGCATGCAAAATTTGTGGCCCTCCACCAGTGGCATAGGGGCAGCCCCAAGCCATCAAGGAGTCTGGGGTGGAGGGTGCTTCTGGCAGTCAGAGGGTGCTTCTGGCAGTCAGAGGGTACTTCTAGCAGTTGGAGAGTGCTTCTGGCAGTTGAAGTCCATTACAGATTTGGGCCCCATCACCAGTTTGGATCCCACGGGCACCCTGGCCCTGTGCTACAGCACTGCACCAGCAGCACTGTAGAGCAGGGCCAAGGGGCCAGTAGGGCCCTGCACAATGGCTAAGGTAGTGCTATAGAAGAGACACCTGGTCTAACCCCCTATATAAGACTGCCCAATCTGCATACAATGACTGCCTAACCCTTACAAAAGACTGCCTATCCCTCACAAAAGATTGCCTAACCCTCATAAAAACTGCTCTACCCACCAGTCCCAGGCCTTAATGAGCCTATTATCTGTTGTGAGTATAATGACTGTTGTGTCCGAGCTCTTCTCGAAGGTGATGGTGCTGTGGTGGTCATGTGGTTGAAAGAGGATGGCCATGTTGGCTGTAAACAGGACCCCGAAACCATAGGTGGGATCATACCAGACTCTTCTACTATTCTCCCAGGTTGGGCCCTTCCTTTCCGGGATGTAAAACATTACCAGAGTGATATTGCTGTCTGTGTATGTAGGCAGAGAAATGTTGCACCTAATATATCCTAATGTGACACAAGCATATGGTTGGATGAACCCTTGGCCCAGGACCTCATACTGTCAGGCTGTACTAGTGAATATCTGCCCTTGGTCTAGCCCCAGGAGCCCCAGCTTGGATATCTGCCAAAATAGACAGCAACCAGTCAGTCCTTTTTGCATGCAGGGGGGCAGAAACCCCCTGGGCCACAGAAACCCCCTGGGCTGCAGAAACCCCCCAGGCTGCAGCACCCCAAAAAAGCAGAGCTCCTCACCTCATATGGTATGCTAAATTTCACCAAGAATATATGTATAGCTACGCCGAGATCACCACCAAGCTGGCCTGCTATATGCTCTACCAATCTGCTCAAAGAACCCCAGATCATAGCCACCATCACCACACAGGCCATGTCATGCTCATGCATAGTTTACTCTTCAACAACACTTCTAAAGTTCCAGTAGGGGTACAGAATCTTGTGCATCCCTGGAATTGTATCAAAAAGAGTATATCAGTGAAGAGTGTAATTTATCTAGAGAAGAGAAAAAAAAAAAAGAGAGATGAATGCAGGGGATTTTGGAACTCCAGAACCCACCCTTCACCAGTATTGAAGTATATCCAATTCCTGTCCAAACCCCCCCTCCTTGTTTTTTTCACCTCCTCTTTCCTGCCACCAGGTATTTGATGCAATCCTTGTAAATCTCATTGATGTGGCAGCGAAGCTCATCACCATAGAGGTTCCTTACCACCATTGCAACCACCTCTCCATGTTCATTAATAAAGATATGGTTCTTTTCATCATTGGTTACTCCTGCTGGTCAATGGACCTCTTGGTCAAGAACGATTAGCTTTGATTCAAATATAGACCCCCAAGCCTTGATGATGATACTGGTACTACTCATGCTGAACATCTTGCCCTCAAATTTCTCTATTTGATCAGATGCTAGACATTGTTAAACTCAGGTAACTTTGAACTCTCCTTTCCAATAGAACTGAGCTCTGATCTAAGGGATCAAGATAAGTGTGCAGACAGGTTGTATGCAGACAGATTGCATACAGATGGATTGCATATTGGGCGAGTTGCATGTAGGCGGGTTGCATTCAGGTGTGGGTGTTTTTTAGGGAGAGACTATGTAAAAAATGAAATTAAATAAAACACAGAGATGGGTATTTCAGAAAAAGAGCATGAGTGAGTGAGTGAGTGAGCTGTATGCCGACAAGTTATATACTGATAAGTTGCACAAGTTGCATAAGATTGCTCATGAAGGCCTACTTCTGTTCCTTTTGAGACCTCTGCCACACAATGCATTGACTCAACAGCTCAGCCACCAAAGGTATGCCCTGCAACATTCTTCAACCTTTCTTCATCTTGACCAGATATTGTGAATAAAGTCAGCAGATCTCGCCATAGAGCTGTGGACCCTAAGAAGAGCACAAGGTGAATCAGGTCATGCTGGGGGAATTTAAACAAGTAAAAAGTAGCAGCAGAAAAGAGCAATCTACATCTACTACCAGCTGCTCCAAAAAGACTGCCACATATATAGCTATGAGGTCTGTGAATTCTGAGATCCAAAGGTCTGCTGTAAGTTGTTGCTGGAATTTACCCTCATCTATGCCATTGCTATCACCATTACCATCACCACCACTATTGCCCCTTTGGCTCTTGATGAGTAGCTTGTATGCTGCCCATATATAACATTGTCAGCAGAGAGTGTGTTTCTACCTCGAATACTCCATCTTTTGATGATCATTATAGAGTGAAAAATGAGTAGACTGGACCAACATACAAATTAAGGACTGTTGTTTTGTTTGCTCATGATGTGGCAGGAAAGAACAAAGAAAAAGAACAAAAAAAAGAGAGAGAACAAAGGAAAGGGTAATGTCACCAAAGTGTAGCAGGAAAAAAAAAAACAAGAGCAAAATAAACAAAAAAAAGGGTGATGTCACCAAAGATTTCAATCCAGATGGATCAATCTGGATGGATCAATCCAGATCAGATCATGAGACCAATTCAAGTTGATTCGAATCCATCACATGACAAACCTGAATCAAATCACATCCAGATCAACTCCATTCATTTAGAGCACTATTCATTGTGATGTAGTGGAAGGGGTTCTTGATGACCTGGATTCCTGGTCTTGCTGATCTTGTTTCTGTTTTTAGCACTTGTCACACTCTTTGACAAATTGGTACAGATCTTCTTCTATCTTAGACCACTATATAGTTCTTCTTACTTTATTATATATATTAGTTCCTTCTAAGTATCCTTGCTCATGTACTTCTTTCATTACTTGATACTTCTTATATTCAGATATTATGAGCTTTCCTCCTTTTCTGAGTAAAATATTGTCTAGTTCAAATTTTTTCCAAGTCTGGTTAATGATGGTGATAGTTCAGGGTTCAAGATGGTTGAGCATCTTCTGCTGTCCAAGGTAGCTAATTAATCCATAGTATAGCTCCTTATTCATGTTGAATAGTCTTGATGTGGGTGTTTCAGAGTGTTCTTGAGAGTATATCAGCATTGGCATTGGTTCTTCCTGAGCAGTGCTTGATAGTACAGTCATACTCTTGCAGCCTATAGATCTATCTGATATATATTTCTTTAGGGTTCAGAGTATGAAATAGCTAGGCAAAAGCAGAATGGTCTGTTTGAATTGTGAAGTATTTCCTAGCTAGATAGTAGTGGAACTTGTCTACTGTCCAGACTACTGCTAAGCATTCTAGCTTGTATGACTTATAGTTCTGTTCTGCTCCACAGATACCTTGGCTTGCATAAGAGATGACATATTTATGTCCATCTTTCTTCTGAGCTAGAAATGCTCTATAGTACTTGTATCTATCTGTAGGATGAACTCTAGGTTCCAATCTGGTCTTCTGAGGATAGGTGCTTGGGTCAATCTAATTTTGAGTTCATTGAAGATTTCTTGATATTTCTTGATCCATTTGAGTTTGGTCTCCTTCTTTAGTAGCTTGTAGATAGGTACTATAATGTTGGATAGTGCCTCAAATGAGTCAATTCGAATCAAATCTGGATTCAATTTATCACATAATGGTTTGATCTGAATCTCAAATCTGAAGCCATCTGAATCAACTTAGATTAATCTGAATTACCCCATCTGAATTTTCCAATCTGAATCACCCATCTGAACCACCCCAATCTGAATCACTCAATTCGAATCACTCAATCTGAATCACTCAATCTGAATCACTCAATCTGAATCTTTTTTTTTTTTTTTTTTTTTTTTTTTTTTTTTTTTTTTTTTTTTTTTTTTATAGTCACTTGGACTCATCCTTTATTACACCCATCTATCCTATATAATACAATGAGCCCACCCCCTATCCAATCCCCCTAGGGGGGCCCCTCCCCCCTACCTCTTCTTAATGAAACACCACTCTATTGAATACAATTCCCACTCTCCCACCACTCTGTTCACATATCCTTGCCACCAAACCTTGCCACTACCCCCCTGAAGGGCCCCACCCTATCCACCATCCAGTCAACAGATCCCCCAATAGCTCCTCCTACCTTATAACCCTCTCCTGCAGGCTTATCTGCTGTCTCTCCTCAAATACAAATAGCCAATGATCCACCAGACCCACCCAAACTGCTAGTACCCACCCAACAGTGATCCAACTATCACCCACCCCCCCCACCAGCCGAGATCTCAAGTCCTCCCAGCGATCCCCTTCACCCACTGGCCTTCTCTCCACACCCAGCCTATTTCCTATTTTAACCCAAAAGTCCCCCAAAATCTCACACTCTCCCAGCCAATGGTCCGGTGTCTGCACCAAACCCCCCACTTGCCCTACATTATAACACTCCTCACAGTTGAAACAGCCACCATCCACCAGATGCCTAGTGCAGAAATTCAGCATAATGTTCCTCCGCAGCATTTGCCACCACATCACCCAGAACTTGGGGGGAAGCCACCTCTGCACCACAGTACTCTAAGACCAAATACCAGCCCAGTCCCACTCCTCACCAATCCTGACTGCCTGCCAACCACTTGGCCAAAAGTCCTGGCCAAGACCCTGCTGACACTCCACTCCATCCCCAATATCAAAAGCAGCAAGTAGAGCACCCCCCAGAAGTAGTCTATCCCATCGTCATATGTGTGGACCCCACAATACCTCCCCCTCATTGCCCTGCTAGTGCAGACCAATTCTGTGTGCCCCATCGACCACTCCCCACCAAAAGCCCCTAAATCACAGCTGCTGAATTCCATTGAGCCCTACCAAAGAGCATAGATCTCCTGAGGACCCTCGGGGGGAGGTTCTCATCTCCCACACCTTCTGCATCAAAGGTACCCAACTCCCTCCCTGTAGTTCAGCTGCTCTCTTCAACAACCAGGCCTGCAAGCAGTACAACCTCTTAGGGAAATCTACAAGGCCCAGACCTCCCCTGTCCACTGGTGTTGCAAGAGTATCCCAACTGATCTGGGACCTCCTCCCTGCCCAAATCCAATCCCTCACTACCTTTATCAGCCTCTTCACTATCCAAGCTAGGAAGTCCAGGTGGTATGCCACATACCACAGCTTGGGGAACCAGTATGTATTCAGAATCAATAACTCAATCTGAATTACTCAATCTGAATCCTCCAATTTAAATCCTCCAATTTAAATCCTCCAATTCAAATTCTTCAATCTGAATCCTCATCCAAATTCTTCAACTGAATCCTCCAATCCAAATCCTCCACATGATTCATATGCCAGATGCATCCACAATACAATATACATACATACATACACAATATACACCCATGCATATACAACATGCACACACAAACATGCAAACATACATGTTGATAGGTCAGTCTTCAATAGTTCACAGTACTGATGATGCTTCAAGTCAAACATCCCTGATAGTTCTACATCTTCCATGCAATCCTTGCTCCAAAATCTGGCAACATTGTGCTAAGATAGGAGATGATGTTGTTTGTAATTATTGTAGGTAAAAAATTAAGATGCACCTATTGACACTTTTTTTTTTGATATACATATGATATTGTTTCATCCACCCCCATAAACTGTACCAGTCAGAAGTTCAAAATGCTTAGTGGTATGACTTTGAACATGAATTGACACATAAAAGACAAGCACTCTGACAAAATCAAAAAGAATACAGAGACAAATAAAATTGATATCTAAGCTGTGGTGGGTATGTTTATCTGATTGCCTGACCATTTCTGTACCAATAATGCTATTTAATCAAAAATATTTAGCCATACTCTTCAGCAGAATTTCGAAATCAGCTCATTCACTAGATTGTATGCACAGACCAGCCATTCACAACCATCAAGAGTGATCAATTATATAGCATCTTTGGCCTCCTCAAGCATGATTTATATTTGCCAAGTACCAATACTATTCACAAAGATATCCTGGAGGCCTCTAGGAAGGAGCATGACAATCTTTGCCAGATACTTCAGGTAAAATAAGGGCAGCACCATGACCTTTGTAAGCTGAATTATATAAAAGAGCTCACCAATTTAACCTCACATTCAATAAGCAGAATTCAGCAGGCAAAATTTCATTTATAATCGACACATGGACATCCCCTAATATAATTTCATTTCTGGGCATTACCAGTTATTGGATTGATCTTGATTGGTAGCTTAAATCTCTCACCCTTGACTTCATCAAACTTGCTAACCCTCATTCTGGAGACAACATCGCAGATGCTTTTATTAGTTATATCCAGGAGCTTGGGATTACAACCAAGGTAAAAAAGAGGGGCTTGCCATTAGGTTGGCATTTTGAGGAAGGTCCTAAAATAAACCAGATTTTATTGGTTATTTATTTTCGCATAAATTTGCCAACTGAATATTTCAAGTATAGATTTTGGCCATTATGATGGACAATGCCACAAATAACTCAACATTTTTCAAAGTTTTAGCAGCCAGCCTCAAATAGAAAAATGTGGCCTTTGGTGCAGAAAGCTGTTGTATGTGATGCCAGGCCCATGTACTGAATCTCACTGTTCCAAACTATCTTATATATGTAGACAAAACATCTGAGAGAGGAGGGGCCCTGAGTATAATTTCCAAGCTATGCAAACTAGTTATGTCAGTCTGATTATCCTCACAATGATGAGACAAATTTACTGTACAGTATAGGGCAATTAGTTTAGTCCTGAAAGAGCTTATATTGGACATCTGTATATGTTGAAACTCAACATTTGCAATGATCCAGTGCATGCTGGAGTTTGCTATAGTATGTGTCCTTTTTTTCTTCAGTTGGCTGAAGCAACTTGTTTCGGATGATTGAAGATTTATTTTTAAAAAAAAAAAAAAAAAAACAAAAAAAGCCAATAGATTCAACAGTGGCTGCTGACAAGGAAATATGGGCCAAGGCTCTAGGTGAAAGTGAGTGGGACATACTTAGGAATGTTATCAGAGTTTTGGAAGTAAGTGGTAATTGCTCTGGCTCAACTCTCATTTTGTCTGCCTCTGCACAATGCAACACCTCACCACATATAACTGCCAGTGTTTCAACAATTGTATGAAGGATATAGTCAAACAAACGACCCTGACAATAAGCTCAACAATACCAGTATACAACCTTCTGATTGACCAGCTAGAGGACAAGCTCAAGGATAGGCTGGAGGGTTGTGGTGATTTACAGTTGAGCCCAGATCAGAGAGATGCCATGGAGGTTGCTCTTAGCAAGCTCAGAAAGTACTACTCCCAAACAGATACCACTGTATACTCAATTGGTACAGGTATGTCAATATCAGCATATAGCCATTGCCCCTTCCAAAACAGAGAAACCCCTGCAAAAACTCACTCTCTCCTTTTCTTCAAATAGTGCTGGACCTATGCTTAAAGCTACAATACTATAAAGATCAGGGCTGGGAGTAGCACTTCATTGAGAGAACCAAGTAGGCCATAATCAAAGTATACTAGAAAAACTATGTGCCACTGTAAGGTTCTGGCCAAAGTCTGGATAAATATGCTGAGAGATCCCTCCTGTCCCACATTTACTTCAGCAGAAAGAGGAAGAGAGAGCCATCAGTAGAAGAGCTGCCATCAATAGGTTAACTTACCATTTACCTTACCAGCGACTGCATGATCCTGCTGGAGGGTGCAGAGGTACTCAACTAGTAGAAGGTGGGTTGTCAGGTGGGTGTTGGGCCAATTTAACCCATCAATCTAACCACCACTCTACCCACTGGGGTATGCAGCTGCATCAAATGGACTTCCCCAGCCTGTGTGGCATGGCTTGAGACTACCTGGTGATTCCTGCCTCCAGTGCTCCCATCAAGCAGGTGTTCTCAGATAGGGTGGACCTTGTTGCCACAAAGAGATGTATGCTGAATGCTGAGACAATCCAGGTATGTATGTATCTGAAGTCTTGGTGGGGCTCGGGCTGCTAAAATTTGGTGGGTCCTGGGGATTCACAGATAAGTTGGTTGGTCTTGTAGAATATTTAATATCCTTTCAAAAATAATAAAAAGGTAAAAAACCCTAAGGACTCAGCCTGGAGTTTGCAGTCTAAGTGGGCAGCAGTCAGCAGGGTTGGCAGTAGTGGCAGAGAGAGTGTGCAATGTTTGCGGCCCTCTGCCAGCAGCAAGGAGTAGCCCCAAGCTGTCAGTGCCCAGGTTGGTGGGAGGATCAGTGGGTGGGTGCAGGGTCAGCAGAGGGAGCATGCAAAATTTACAGCCCTCTGCCAGCAGTAAGAGGCAGTCTCAAGCCGCAAGTGTCCTGGTCAGAGGGATTGGCAGAGAGGGGGTTGGCAGAGGAAGCATGCAAAACTTGCAGCCCTCCATCAGCAGCAAGAGACAGCCCCAAGCTGTCAGCACCTGGGTCAGTGGGCAGAGTCAGTCAGCAGGGTTGGTAGGCATGGGATTGGCAGAGGGAGTATGCAAAATTTGTGGCCCTCCACTGATAGCAAGGGGCAGCCACAAACTGCAAGTGTCTGGGACAGATGGGGCAGGTGGAGGGAGTGTGCAAAATTTGCAGCCCTCTGTCAGCAGTGAGGAGCAGCCCCAAGCTGTCAGCATCTGGGTCAGTGGGTGGGGTCGGTCAGCAGGGTTGGTGGGTATGGGGTCGGCAAGGGAGTATGCAAAATTTGTAACTCTCTGCCAGTAGCAAGGGGCAGCTCCAAGCCATAAGTGTTCAGGATGGGCAGGGTGGGCAGAAGGAGCATGCAAAATTTGCAGCCCTCCACTAGCAGTATAGAGGCAGTCCCAAGCCACCAAGAAGTCCAGGGTGGAGAGTACTTCTGGCAGTTGGAGGGTACTTCTGGCAGTTGGAGGGTGCTTATGGTGGTTGGAGGGTGCTTCTGGCAGTCAGAGGGTGTTTCCGGCAGTCAGAGGGTACTTCTGGCAGTTGAAGTCCACCACAGATTTGGGTCCCATTGCCAGTTTGGTTCACATGGGCACCCTGGCCCTGTGCCACAGCACTGCACCAGTGGCACTACAGAGTAGGGTCAAGGGACCTGTAGGGCCCTGCATAACGGCTAAGCTAGTACTACCGAAGAGGCACCCAGCCCAACCCCCTACATAAGACTGCCCAATCCACACAAAATGACTGTCTAACTCTCATGAAAGACTGCCTATCCCTCATGAAAGATTGCCTAACCATCACAAAAACTGCTCCACCTGTCAGTCACAGGCCTTGATGAGTCTATCATCTGTTGTGAGTATGACGACTGTTGTGTCCAAGCTCTCCTCGAAGGCAATGGTGCTGTAGTGGTCATGTAGTTAGAAGAGAATGATCATGTTGGCCACAAACAGGACTCTGAAACTATAGGTGAGGTTATACCAGACTCCTCTGCTATTCTCCCAGGTTGGGCCCTTCCTTTTCAGAATGTAAAACATTACTGAGGTGACATTGTTGTCTGTGTATATGGGCAGAGAAATGTTGTGCCTGACATATCCTGATGTGACACAAGCATATGGTTGGGTGAACCCTTGGACTAGAATCTCATACTGCCAGGCTGTGCTAGTGGATGCCTACCCTTGGTCCAGCCCCAGGAGCCCCAGCTTGAAAATCTGCCAAAATAGACAGCAACTGGTCAGTCCTTTTGTATGCAGGGGGGCAGAAACCCCCTGGGCCACAGAAACCCCCCAGGCTGCAGAAACCCCCCAGGCTGCAGCACCCCAAAAAAGCAGAGCTCCTCACCTCATATGGTATGCTAAATTGCACCAAGAATATATATACAGCTGTACCGAGATCACCACCAAGCTGGTCTGCCATATGCTCTACCAATCTGCTCAAAGAACCCCAGATTATAGCTGCTATCACTACATAGGCTGTGTCATGCTTGCATGTAGTTTGCTCTTTAACAGCACTTCTAAAGTTCTGGTAGAGGTACAGAATCTTGTGCATCTCTAGAATTGTATCAAAAAGAGTATGTCAGCAAAGAGTGTGATTTATCTGAAGAGGAGAAAAAAAAAGGGAGATGAGTGCAGGGGATTTTGGAACTCCAGATCCCACTCTTCACCAGTGTTGAAGTATACCCAATTTCTATCCAAACCCCCCCTCCTTGCTTTTTTCACCTCCTCTTTTCTGCCACCCAGTATTTGATACAATCCTTGCAAATCTCATTAATATAGTGGTGAAGCTCATCACCATAGAGGTTCTTTATCACAATCACAACCACCTCTCCATGTTCATTAATAAAGATATGGTTCTTTTCATCATTGGTTACTCCTGCTGGCCAATGGACCCCTTGGTCAAGAACTATTGGCTCTGATTCAAATGTAAACCCCCAAGCCTTGATGATGATGCTGGTACTGCTCATGCTGAACATCTTGCCCTCGAATTTCTCTATTTGATCAGATGCCGGACATGGTTGAACTCAGGTAACTTTGAACTCTCCTTTCTAATGGAACTGAGCCCTGATCTGAGGGACTGAGATAAGTGTGTAGATGGGTTGTATGTAGACAGATTGCATGCAGATGGATTGCATATGGGTGAGTTGCATACAGGCAGGTTGCATGCAGGTGTGGGTGTTTTTTAGGGGGAGACCACATAAAAAATGAAATTAAATAAAACATAGAGATGGATATTTCAGAAAAAGAGTGTGAGTGAGTGAGTGAGTGAGCTGTATACTGATGAGTTATATGCCGACAAGTTGTATGAGTTGTACAAGATTGCTCACGAAGGCTTGCTTCTGTTCCTTTTGAGACCTCTGCTATGTGATGCATTGACTCAACAGCTCAGCCACCAAAGGCATGCCCCACAACATTCTCCAACCTTTCTTCATCTTGACCAGATATTGCAAATAAAGTCAGCAGATCTCACCATAGTGCTGTAGACCCTAAGAAGAGCATGAGGTGAATCAGGTCATACTGGGGGAATTTAAATAAGTAAAAGGTAGTGGCAGAAAAGAGCAACCTACATCTACTACTGGCTGCTTCAAAAAGGCTGCCATATACATAGCTGTGAGGTCTGTGAATTCCAAGGTCTGAAGGGCTACCATAAGTTGTTGCCAGAATTTACCCTCATCCCTGCCATTACTGTCACCATTACCATTGCCACCGCCATCACCCCTTTGGCTCTCAATGAGCAGCTTGTGTGCTGCCCATATGAGAAAGAATCTAATATTATCAGCAGAGAGTGTGTTTCCATCTTGAATACTCCCTCTTTAGATGATAATTGCAGGGTGAAAAATGAGTAGACTAGACCAACATATGAATTAAGGGCTGCTGTTTTGTTTGCTCATGATGTGATAGGAAAGAACAAAGAAAAAGAACAAAGAAAAGAGAGGGAGCAAAGGAAAGGGTGATGTTACCAAAGTGTAGTAGGAAAAAAAAAACAAGAGCAAAATGAATAAAAGAAAGAGTGATGTCACCAAAGATTTCAATCTGGATGGATCAATCTGGATCAATCTGGATAGATCATCCAGATGGATCAATCCAGATGGATCAATCTGGATCAATTCAGATCAATCCGGATCAGATCATGAGACCAATCTGAGTTAATTTAAATCCATCATATGATGAATCTGAATTGAATCTCATCTGGATCAACTCCATTCATTTGGAGCACTAAGTGATTCTTTTAATATTCTGAGAAGTTAATCTGTTAAAAAAGAAAGAGATATTATAAAGATAAATACTAGAGAGAGCTAGCTTGATAGTAATCTTTTCTTAAGTTAATAATATAAGATATCTGATAAGATACTAAGCTTTTTTTTTTTTTTTTTTTTTTTATAGTCACTTAGACTTCTATTTATTACCACTCAAACTATAAACAATAATATATAAGTACCCACAATCCTTCAGCCAATGCTCCTTGAATCTCTCTCCTCACTCTCCCTCTTAATCTACTAAAGGACAATCCAGTCACCTATCACCCAAACTCTTCCTCCACTCTTCCTATAAATACAATTCACAAAATTTCAACAGTTCCCCCCATCTGGTCCTCACCCTCTCCACAAACTATTCCCAATATGCTACCCTAGCCCCAACCTCAACCTGCTGGTCCTCCTCAAAGATATAAAGTCAATAACTGGTCATTCCTACTCAAATAACCAGAACCCATCCCAAAGTCAGTCATTCATTCCCTACCCTATCTACTAGCCTATATCAGAGGTCTCCCCATCTCTCCCCTTCCCCCCCCACCAGGGGCTGCAATCTCAGCCTACTCAAAATACTATACCAAAACTCTCCCAAAATCTCACACTCTCTTAGCCAATGTTTAGGCATTTGTACCACTCCCCCCTCCTGACTAATATCTATACATTCCTTATATGCAAATGCACCATCTACTGCCAAATGCCCTGACCAATAGTTCAGTATTACATTTCACCTTAGGAACCTCCACCATACCACCCAGAACTTGAGGAGAAGCCACCATATTGTCTGCTTGCTCTATGGCCAAACACTATTCCAATTTTACTCCTCCCTGATCTCCACCCTTTGCTATACTTCAGGCCACACATCTCCCCTGAGCCCCCACATACATTCTATTCCATTGCCAAGCTGAAAATTCTCCACCAATGTACCTCTCAGCAGTAGCCAGTTCTATCTCTACATCTGCAGTCCCCAGCCCTCCTCTCTCTCATCACTCCTCCACTGGAGTCCAATTCTTCTTGCACTATCTACCACCCCCTACCAAAAGCCTTTGTAATACATCCTCTTGCTCTCATCCATAGTTACCATTGCAAGTAGGTCACCCATCACTCCATGAGGGGAATACCAGACTTTCCACAACCTCTGTATAAATGGCACCCACTCCTGGTCCCTCAACTTGCTCACTCTCTTCAGCCACCATGCTTGCAGACAATAGAGGTGCTTGGAAAAGTCCACCAAGCCCAGTCCGCCTCTGTCAACAGGCAGAGTGAGAATCTCCCAGCCTATCTGACTTTGCCACTTAGTCCAAATCTAAGATCTTGCTATCTTCAGAAGTTGCCTGACCACCCATGCCAGAAAGTCTAATTGATACCTCACATATTACAACTTTGGCAGCCAATATACATTCAGCACCATCACCCTCCCTGCCAAGAATATATGCTGACCACTCTATCTTAATAGAATATTTCCTCACATAAGTAGCTACCTTTTCCATCATATATGGGGTAGGAGGGAACCATATACTGAGAAGTATATCTCTAAGTACTGGACTGGTTCTCCTACTGGGACCACTGTTCCAATCACATTACTGCCAACTATTCCATCACTTAGCACCAGAGTCTTATACTTGTGCCAGTTGAGTTAAGCATCTGAGCCCCTCTCATACCATTCCACTATCCTTCTTAATTCCTCCACATCTCTTAATAAACCCAGTCCAACCACTATGTCATCTGCAAAAGCCCCAACCTTCCAAAATATCCAAACCCCCAACTCGAAACTGAATCCTATCTAACAGGGGCTTCAAAGAAAGGGTATAAAGGATGGGTGATAAAGGATCCCCTTGTGGTACCCTAAAATCTAGTAGAAAAGTCACACCCCTGTGCCCATTCACTACTAGTGCTACTTGGCTGTTCTTTAATAAACTGATTAATGTCCTTCTGAACTCTGGGGAAATTCTCACATATTTCAATGCTCCCTCTAGCCAGACCCTCCTCACTCTATTATATGCCTTCTCCTAATCTAGAAACACTAGTCATCCATCAACCCCAGCTGCCCATACTCCTTCAATCACCCCATAGACCCAGACAGTTCTATTGCAGATTAACTAACTACCAATAAATCCCCTCTGCTCCTCCCCTAATATCTGCTGAGTGATCTCCTATAGCCTAGTCATCAAGATCTTTGTCACCAGCTTATGGTCCATGTCAAGGAGCATGATTGGTCACCAGTTCTTCCAATCTTCTCTTCTTCTCTTATCCTTATAGAGTAAGGAAACTAGCCCTAGTTGCTGACCTCCAATCCAAGTTCCAGATCGAAGTACCTCATCACACATCACCATCAATTCTTCCAGAACCACTGCCACCCCAGCTATCTTTTTCCAAAAATCCCAGGATAGCCCATCCTCTCCCAGAGCAGTCTCCTTACTTGTCAAAGCCAAGACCTTGCACACTTTCTCCACCCTCACCAGATCTCTAAGCATCCCTAGTCTCAGTACTGGGTCTAGATACCAATTCTCCAACTACCTCTCAATGTTCAGAGCATCCTCACCCTTCTCTTCATTACTCCATAAGTTCCTCTAGTGAGTTCTCAGCAATCTCAGAATTACAGGAGTCCCTGCCACTATCTCTCTGTCCTCATCCAAAATATCATCCCACTGCTACTTAGTCTCTATACTTGGAGCAACTGTGATAAAAATCTAGTGGGCCTCTCCTCCTCCTCTAACCCCTGCCACTGCAGTCTTACTACTATTTCCTTCAGCTTAACCTCTTCCTCCCTTTATAGCACTTTTATAAGCTCATTGACTTCCTTTTGAATCTGCAGAATATGCTAGTCAGCCACCTCCCAATCCTCTAGTGATCCTGCCCACCTCCCCAAGAGCATCACCAATCTCTGTGAAGCTCATTGTACTTGCTGCTGCCACTGAGCACTCCTTCCTTTCCCTGCCTCCCTCTAGTACCTCTGAGCACTCGATTTCAGCCTCTGCCATCAATACCCAGTTGATTCTGGAGCCCAGTCCTGCTATCCAGTGAGTATAAATTTGATGGTCCTTCCAAAACTATCACCCTGAGTCAACTAAGGAACTCAACCTCTCCATCTCCATCCAATTGTCCAACCTGCCACTTCTGCTCCTCATTCCTCTCCTACCATCAGTCCTGTCTATCACATTATTATATATCATGTTAAAATTCCCCCCCAGGTAATCAATTCCTGTCTCACCCATAACATCAGCCTCTCTTAAGTCTCTAATCCAATCTACATATTCCCCTCTCTCTGCTGGGAAATAATATGACTCAACAGTCAAAGAGTTCCACTCAGGCCTCTTTCATACTCCCCACACCAACCTACTCTCCCAATGTCCAATATTCCCAATATCTCCCATCTCCTTTCTAATCAGAATGCTCACCCATCTAGCCTATATAGCTGCCCCACCCCACTCTCTAGTCCAATTCTGTAAGTCTAAGACTACCTTATACCACACATCCTGCAGTAAAAAGAGATCTGCATCTAGTTCCTTTAACCAACTAAATATATTCCTCTACTATGTAACTCCCCTTAACTCATTTACATTCAAAGAAAAGATTCTAGTTATACTGTTCATATTGAATAATATTTGATATTGAGAGCCCAGTCTAGTATTCTATGCTTATCTTATCACCAGCCAGATCTAAGCACTACTCCACTTCCAAATTATCTTCTCTTACAGTCTGAGCATCCAGTGCTTCCAAGATTTTCTGATACTCTGCCCCATCCACTACCTTTATTTCTGCCCAATAATCTGCACACACCACTCTCCACTTCTCCAACCCCTTCCTTGAACTCTATAAGTATACTGCTCAGTTATTTACAATCACTCAAAGCTCCTCCTCTCTCTGATCATCCATTTGATATTCTACTGATTCTAAGAGCACTACTAGGATCTCATTTCTAACCTTCCTCAGCACCTTCTCACTATGGAGAATTTCCTCTCAATGCCTATCACCCATAATCTAGAAGTCCTCCCCCCCCAGCTCCTCAGACACCACTCCCTCCAGAGTCTTTCACAGCTACTTCTCCTTATCCACTGCCTCTGCAACACTCTGAGTAACCTCTTTGACCCCCATCACAGAGTTCACCAAAGTGCTTCTCCTCACTGACTCATCCCACTCCTCTTCCAGTATATTCTGTAGTTCCTTCTCACCATCTGCCCTATCTGGAATCTCATATCAAGAGTGTACTTCCTTACTCATTTCAGTATCCTCCACCATGCTGCTCTGTCTCTTCTCACATGATCCACCTTGGGCTGCACCTTGGGCCACATCTTGGACCATCCTTCACTCCCCAGCCCAGGCACTCTCTCTCAATCCTGTACCACCTTCTTCTATACTGCTATCCACCCCACTATCTCCCAACTTCTCCAGCAGCTCCTTCTGAATTTGCCTCTCCTGTATCTTCTCCCAGGCCACTCAGTCTATTCTGATCCTCTTTCCATCCACCATCTCCACTACTGTCTTGGCTTCATACTCCTTCCAAGTCAATTGCCTCCACTCTACTACTCCTGTCAGATTCTCAAGAGCCTCCAGCAAGTCCTCCTCTTCCTCTGACATCTCTTTCACCTGCAAGACCTTATATTCAACCAGTCCTCACTTAAGAGTCACTGTTCAGTCCCTCATCTTTCCTATATTCTCCTTTTCAGCTCATTTTATCTGGATATTGATGTCTCCTATCCAGAGTTCAGTACCCTCTCAGACTTGAAACCTGATGTCCACAATCTCTCCATACTCCTTAACCACCTCCACAATCAGCTCCCTGGCCCTCTCCCTCAACATTATAGGAAACTCCAACACTGTTAACTGCACCACTCAGAGATCCCACTATATATATCTTACCATAGGAATCACTACTCCACCCACCACTACTCCTTTCTCCACAGCCTCCAACAATGATACCTCTCTCTCAAATACAATCTTGACTCCTTCTTTCTCTTTCAAAAACTTCACCAAAGCTGCCCCTTTCACCTCCTATACCACTAGCCCCAAAATCATCCTTGCAGTCACTATCAAGCCTCAGAAGGACAGTGTGATGGTGAATTCTGACCTCAACTTCTTAAGTAATGGCACTAACACCATACCAGTCATGCTATCTGCCAGGTCCCCAGGCCTCGTGCCCTCCCTCTGTTCTGATCTGCCAACTACTGTCATATCTGGATTTTTTTTCAGATCCCCAGTCATAGCTCTATCAGTAGTTACATCTCTAGCCCCTACTCTCCTCTCCTCCCTACTGCCCAACCCTCCCAAGAGGGCCCCTCTCTGTCTCTTAGCTGTAGCCATTGATGTCTTCCCCAGTCTCAATCAACCATCCAGACCAGATGCCATTCTTCCCATCTTGACCTTATCAGCAAAGGTTGTCCTCCCTCCTCCTTATTGCCTCAGACCACTCCTCCCTCCATTACCAGCACCATAGTCATCTATAGGAGACTCTGGTATCTCCAAACTATCTCCTCACCTTCTCTCAACATGTCACCAGTTAAAGGTACTACTGCTCCCCTAACTAGCATACTCACCAGTATGCTCATTGCTGTCTATGTTACTAGTCTCCTTTTACTAAAAACATTGTAGAAAATATTGTCTGAGTTGTCTGAGTCTTGTGTCACCTAAATGTTATTAGTAAAAAAGGTGGTAATACTAAGCTTCTTTGTTATCTAATATATAAATAAATATATATAAAGAGAAAAGAGTGAACTTCTTTCTCTTGAACTATCAAGTATAAGATCTGAGTAGAAATAGATTTTCCTATAATATAGAAAAAGGAGGGTCTCAGTACTTTAGAGAATAAGTATATCAGATGTAATAAGAGAAGTGAAGTCTGAAGATATTGAGTTGCTCTATTCTCAAGACTACAGTTTTTAAAAATCTGCAGTTTTTCTACTTCTGAGAACTAGATGATATAGTGCAGACTTTGGAGTCACTAGTAATACTTAAGATATTAAGATACTTTCTTTTTAGTAAGATAGCTAGTTTTATAGTAAGCATATATCTCTTTAGCTATTCTGATAAGCTGAGAGATATAGGCTAGGCCCTTAGGCTTCTTTTACTACTGGTGAGATATATACTTAGTCTTTAAGATATAGAGGTGTCTTGGATATTCTCAGAAGATATATAGATAATTTTAGAAGATGAGAGAGCTGATTGGTCAGAATATATAGTATAATTTGATAGTATACTTTCTCTAAACTAAGTGATTGGCCAGATGATATATAGTGTGATTAATAGTATAATTTTTCAAAACTAGATGATCGGCTGGATAATATATGGTAATTAAGATGGTGATCAATATAGGACTGGTTTTGATTCCTTTTTAGTATCTGTTGAAGTATCTTTTTTTTTTTTTTTTTTTTTTTTT
>RBNI01002039.1:0-19945 GCA_003990745.1 Jimgerdemannia flammicorona | reverse complement strand
TTTTTTTTTGGGTAAAATGAGGAATCTGGAGTGACGTATATATATATGGTCTTAGCCATAGGTCTTTTATGACAAATTTTCACACTGACAATCCCATAGACTGAAACCTCCTCGCCACAACCCTGCAAATGCTATATAAGTCTGGACGAAAGCCGCCTATTTTGGTTCTCTACTCGTCCTCTGATCTTGTGGTTGTGGGGATTCTTAAAGCTGGATTTTTGGCTGGATTTCTTAGCTGGATTCTTTGCTAGATTTTTAGGTTCTTTTAATTAGATTTTTTATTGTTCTTTAGATAAATAGTGCAAGGTGGTTAGGGTAGGCGGGCACTTTAATTAAATAGCTGTATAGTGCCGGATGGTAAGGGTCGGCGGGCACTTTAAATATACAGCTGCGAAGGGTCTTTTTAAATAAAATTTTTATTAAATAAAATAAAATATAATAATAATAATAATAATAATAATATAAAGAACTTGTTTGGTAAAGTAAGTGTTGAAAGTCTGAGAGGCTTAGAGGCACACCACCACTTTCGCGTTGTGTTCCAACCTCGCCATGACCACCCATCAATCCAAGCGCCAGCGCCTACGAGAACCCGACCTTCGCCTAACCTTTCTTCTAAAGTGGTCGCGCACCCTCGACTACCCCATCAACTGCATGACCGTAGGCCGCCCTTTCGCCGACGAGGGGCTCGACGAGTCTGACATCTTGGTCGGCACCGACGGCGGGCGTGTCATGGTGCTGCACCGCGACGAAGTGGGTTTTTAAGGTGGACGACCCGAGAGGTTTCTCACTTTCTGACGCTTCTGTTTCAAGAGGGGAATTGATCACCTCTTTTCCCTTCCTCCAAAGGACGACACGGTTCTAGAGACCAAGGGCGGTCCGGTGCAGTCAGTTCTGTTGCACGACGTGACAGGCTTTGGCGCCCTCGATCTTGTCGTCGGCGACTCGAACGGTAATGTCACCATTTTTTCGAGGCAGCAGATGCTCAGCAAGAGGGCTGTGGGAGCCGCCGTGGGCCAGCTGGAGGTGTTTCACAACACTGGTAATGAGATGGGATATTTTTGTTTTCTTCGGGGTGAATAAGGTTGGGATGCTTTGCACATTGTGGTTATGGTTTGACTTTTTTATTTTTATTTTATTTTATTTTATTTTTTAAAAAAAAGTAGGCGAATTCGAGATCATGGCCGGCGATGCCGCAGGCGTCGTAACCTCCTTCCACCCACAAGAGCAATTCTGGCGCCTAAGCGTCTCCGAGCATTCAGCCCGGCTTCTCACGAGCACGACGGTACGTGACAGGCGGCTGCCCGTACTCCATCGTAACCCATCCATCACATCCTAACCCCCTTATTCATCAACCAGACGCAGCAGCGCTCGCTCTCGATTCGGTGTCTTCTCTCGACTTTGCTCCCAGACCGCCACGGCACCGAGACGTCGTATCTGCTTGCGTGCGACGGCGCGCCCTTCGTACACGTTGTGCAGGACGGGGAGAGGCTCGCGAGCGTGAGGGTGCCGAGCGTGATCAATTCGGTAGGTTTATGCGAGACTGAATTTGGTTCTTTTCTCTTTCTTTTGTCGGATAAGTAGATCCATGACCGAACTCCTTGATTGTTTCATCAGATGTGCGAGGGTTATTTCCGTCGGAGACATCCGAAAGATGGTGGCGGAAACGGGGACGCGCGGGATATTGTCAAAGGTTCGGAGACGTGGTGGAATAAGCAGGTGGTCCTGGCGGGCGATGACGGCTACGTGTACATCATGGAGTCCGAGACAATGAAGGTTGGTGAAGGGTTCTATTCCTTTATTATTATTATTATTGGACATGCTCTTTTGCCACCTCACAGCGAACTACCTTCACGTTGCTCACCACCAGGTCACAAAGCTCCTCAAAATCGACTACCCCGTCATCAACGTCTCGCGGTTCCGGCCACGCGATGCCCCGCACCGCGTCGGCGATGGCGGCGGCGACGACGCGACTGATTATCTGCTCTGTACGGGTCATTTCAACGGCGTGCACGTGTACAAGGACGGCGAGGTTCAGTTTGCTCTTTTTCCCTTTCGTGTGTGCAAGTATATACTCATATCGCCTAGGTTGATTGTAATCACTAATCTCTCTCCCCGCCCTCACAAAGCTCGTCACGATCATTGAGACTGAGGACTGGGTGCACACGCTGGCGTGGGGCGACGTAGATGGGAACGGGAGGGACGAACTGGTACTGGGGTTGTTGGACCAGTCGGTGGAGGTATACGGGTACGAGGTCGTGGCAGGTGTAGAGAAATCCATAGACATTTAGATAAATTGTTCCTTTTTGAATCATATGAGGCGAAGTTTATTAAACAGTACCTTATGGCCTACCTGGATTGGTACCTTTTTGAAAAGTTTCATTTCATATTGCAACAAAACAGTTGGTGGATTCAGATATTCATAGACATTTGCGCAAACTTATATATTACAACCCAATAGTTAGTAGTAAAGGAATAGACATAAAAAACAAACAAGGATGTATATGAATCTTTCCGCTCTCGCTTCTATCTATACATACATACGCGCATCCCTCAATACCACCTATCATCGCCTCGCGCACGCTTGCCTCTGCCCCTAGCTCCTCTCTCTTAACGGTGACCGTGATCTTCTGCGATACCTTTCCCTCTCCCTCTCCCTGGAGCGGGATCTCTTACGGTCCATATCCGGCGACCTTGACCTCAACCTCTTCCTCTCCTTCTCCCTTTCCCACGACGTCGATCTCTCTCTCTCTCTCCCCACATCTCTGCCACCGTCGCCCCACCTCGACCCCCTCTCCCTCTCTCCAACCCTCGCCCTCCCAGCCTCCGTCATCGCCCTCCCGACCTCCGGCTTCCAAGCCTCCCTGCGATGCACATTCGTGTTCAGCCCCCCGCCGAGCCTATCAATCCCGTTCGTCGACTCCTTCCGTTTCTTTTTCTCCTGTTCCCTCATCATAATCTCTTCCATCGCCGTCAGCTTGCGCTTCCCCTCCTTCTGCGCCGGCGTCGACAGCGCCCTACCCACCGCGCTTGCTCCAGTGTCCAGTGGTCTTTCCTTGCTCGCCAGCGCCGCGAGCCCGGATAGCTTCTTCCCGCTACCCACCTTGGCCATGGCGATGGCAGCCAGCGGCTTGGGTTTCACCGCGGTGGCGGTGGCGGCCGCGGCAGGGGCGGCGACAGGCTTGAGAGACAGATTAAGCTTGATCTTCTCGTCCTGGCGGATTAGTTCCGAGGCCTCGGGAGAACTCTCACCCGAGGAATTCAAACCGCTGCCGCTGGATTCGAGCCGCGCGCGCTCAATCTGCTCTTGAATCATGCGTTGCTCGCGCTGCTCGTCGTCCATGTCTTGGCGTTCGCGCTTTTGGTTAGCGGCCTGGAGGGAGAAGGAGACGGGGTGGGTGTCAATATATCGTGTCCGTTAAGATTAATCGTCCAGGAGCAAGCATAATAATGTACCTGCCGCTCCAAGGCTTTCGGACTGTTATCGATCCAGGTAATGAACCATCCCTTGGGAGTCTCGTCCACATGGCAGATGCCCTCACGGCCAAGGTGCTTGACGAAGTCAGTAAGGGTGTCCCAGTGGGTGGCGTTCATGTGTAGGTGGTGACGGTCGGCGATGAACTCTTGGTAAACCTGGTTGGCGAGGACGCGCTTGGTGTTGTACCTGTGAGTGAGGGTGGCAGGGTGAGTGATACCGAGAATCAAAGGTGCGGTCTGTCAATCCCGCATAATAAAGGGTGTAAGTAAGCCCCACCTCCGCGATAACAACTTAATAAACTCGCTCTTGAACTCTTGGGAGTAATTGTCCAGATAGGTGTCGGGCGTCTCCGCGATCAGGAGGAGCTGGCGGAGGTGGGACTCGGAGGTCATGTGGCACTTGTAGCCGTTTTCGTCGCGGCATTGCTTTTCGCAGGCCTGGCAATACCATTTCAACTTCTGCAGGCCCTTTGCCTTGATTCTGTTTGCGATTGCCTTTGGAGTGAGGAAGCCGTCCTTTCCCATCTTGTCGGGGGTTGAAGAGAGTGCAGTGCATCTTGTGGCGAGGTTTGTGTTCACTCAATAAAAACCAGTATCATGTGACTCGTACGCACGAATCTGTCCGGTTGTCCGGTTGTCCGGTTGTCCGGTTGTCCTTCGTTGGATTATCCCTCTCCACCCTCCGCCCCCCTTATCTCTCACTCTGTTTGTTACAATGTCAGCCGTCACCTGTTTAAAGCTGGGCTCTTTTTTGTCATCGTCCCATTGTTGCTACGAAAGAAGCCGAAAGGGGCTCGATCATTTCAGTTCGTAATAACCTTGGTCTGCCCAAGAATGCATGAGAGATGTATACATCATATCTGCTTCTGCATAGGATGACACAACAGGTTACGAACTGTATATACTTATAAATCGACAAGTTAGACCTCAAGGATGAGGCTGACATTCCAGGAGATCTGAAAATGAGAGTTACTTTATTTCAAAAGAGAGTAACCTTTACATGAGAGCAAATTCGCTTGTAGACCACCTCGACATCTTCCAGCTCCACAAACCAAATCTCAAACGCCACGTTACAGACATTACCGATTCCTTTGTCTCCCCTCCCGGCCAGAAACCCACACTCACCTCAAACCCCACCTTGCATTCCCGGCCCGATCGCCCACACCCGCCCACACCTACCCACCCCCCTGTGCATGCAAAGACATCTCCTTGGTGCATCTCAGATTTACGTGTCGGACCGGAAACTTGCATGTTGTTGGTTTTGGCGCAGAAACAACCTGCGACCACCGGAGGCCCAGCCACCATGCCGTCCCAAACGCCCAATAACAAAGAGCAGTAGGGCGGTTTCATGCATGTGCGCGGTGCATAAATACTCGCACGTCACTAGATTAACCATGGCTGAAGCTCTCTCAACCCCAGATTCGATCCCCTTGCATTACGCTTCCCTGGGAATCATCATCGCCATGCGTGACGGCACCACCGGCACCACCGGCACCACCGGCAGCTTTCAAATCTCTCCAGAAAATAATTATCTTCCATCGAAAACATTGGAGATTTGGAACATGCGGCCTAGCAACAACGTTTCATCCGGAAACGCGGGCCTCCTCACCACCCACATCCCAGAGGACGAGGCTACGTTGTTCAACTGGGCGATGGTGCAACAGCAGCAGGCTCAGCAGGCCCAGTGGGATTCTACCCAGACATCGCCGCTCTGGAACGCCCCGCAAACACAGCTTTCCTCGCTTCCGCTGGATTTTTCACTCAGCCAGTACGCTATCTCCGGCACCACACAACAGCCACAACTGCTGAACAACTTCGAGTTGGCATCGTCCCCCGACTCTTATAGCCTCTGCTTCCCCACGACGCACAGCCCGGCAACGCCGTCGTTCATGGCACAATACTACAACACCCTCCCACACCCGCTCCCGGACACAACGGTTCCTTTGTCCCTCTACAACCAACCCGCGCTGTCCAAATCAACGCTGCCTCAATATCCACCACCTGCCGCCCCTCACCACCCCAACAACGCCGCCCTAGACATCGACGAGGATCCGAACAAGCTGGACGAGGACGGCGAAGAGGACGGCGACTGGGAGCCAGACCTGGGGGCGCATCCGCTGCATGACGATCTCCTCTGCCTCCTCAAACTCCAACAGCGCTCACACCAGGCGACAGACCCGCACCAGGGCGACCTTTACATTGAGGAACTGGATGACCGACTGGCATATACACGCGCGCGCCTCGACCTCCGCACCGACGACCATCCAAACGACCCCATCATGCGCCAGAGGATTCGCCACGCCGTGCTAATTCTGGAGGCCGTGCTCGCGGCGCACAGGGGCGGTCGTAGGCGGACGCTGAAAGGATTGGTCAACACGGGAGCGACGTCAGTAAGCCAGCCTGCCGTGACCCAGGCACGAGGTGGCCAGGCCGTCGTTCAGACGACGATGGGACAATCCGATGTGTGGGGCCCTGGGATGGGTAGACATCTAGCCTGGCTCCCACCGCCCCCGCTCACCAGCCTCCCAATCCCGATCCGTAGCGCCAGCTCGACGCCCACGCCGGGGCCAATCCGACGCAGCAAGCGCGACAGCCCCAGGTCGTCCGGCAGCGGTGAGGGACATCCCAAGAAGACGCGCAAGAACTACGAGAAGGATATCACAGCGATCCTGATGAATTTCTGGTTCGCCACGCAGGGCCGGCTGCCGCGCGCAGACGAGAAGGATAGGCTCTCGGCCGAGACCGGGCTGAGTATCGACCAACTCGCCACTTGGTTCCAGAACGCAAGGCGCAGACGGGTCGGCGCGCTCAAGCATTTTAATGATCTGAGGCGGGCGGGCGAAGTGTGGGATTGGCTGTCGTATGATGCGTGGGTAAAGAGGAATAAGGAGAACAAGAGGGGAGTAGGCGTCGGTGCGTCGACGAAAAGGAACAGAAGATCTTATGGTTGAGATACTACGGAGATCAGCTCGCGTTTTTTGTACATAGTTTAATCAAGGCTTTGTGGACAAACGGTTGATTAGCAACCAATGCAAATGTTTCTCTTCCAATTTTTACAAGAAAATTTATTCTGCGTCTTCTCCCATGTACATATTGTAAAACACCCTTCGCATCTCATCACACCTTCCATAACAGTACCTCCCAGCTATCTGTAATCACTGCAAGGATATTGGAGAATGGATGATGCGTAATGCCAATCACCTCTGCGGTTGTTACCTGTTTGTGATTACAATATTGGAAACGATATTAGGTGTTTGAAACGTAGAGTGGAATAACAATGCTCATAAAATAAAGAAAAAGCACTATCACTTCGAGCAAAGACCAAATATATCCTAACCCGCCACACACCTGAATCGTATCCATCAACATCCCGGACGCGACGTTAAAGCAGTACAGGTTCGAGTCCTCGCCCACGCAGTAGATCAGGTCTCCCTGCGGCGATACCGTAGATGCAATGAAGTCACCGCCCGTTTTCTTCTCGGACGACAGCACCTTGACCAGCTGCCCGCGCAGCGTCATTATATACACCATCGAGGACTTGTTGCACACCACGAACTGGTCCATGTTCTTGGGCATCGGGATCACCGATAGCACCGTCGCCCCGCTCACCCCCGAGGTTAAGAGGGCGCCATCCTGGGGTGTGAGGGTGTGAAGGCAGGAGGAGGATTTGGCGTCCCAGATCTACGAGGGTGGAGTATATGAACAAGCTAATTAGGAGGGGGTTCTTATCTGGATAACTCGTGGCCATGGTTCACTCGAGCTCGAGCTCAACTTAATATACCTTCACTGTTCCATCGCTACTCGCACTGATGACTCTTGTCATGTCGACTGAGAACACAGCATTGTTGACGAAGGACGTGTGACCGCGGAACTCCTTGAGAGTTTTGCCAGACTTCAAACCGTGCAATCTAACCCAGTTTGAATCATGAAAGCGGCGTAGTTTAGCGTCGCATTTTCAGTTTCTCTTTCATCGAATGCACATAAACCACTCTACTGCACTCATACCCCATCGTGATGTCATCATCACATCTCACTTACTTGATGGTATGATCAAAGCTCGCGCTCAGCACCTGCGACCCATCCTTGCTAAAGCACACAGATGTGACACCCTGACTATGAGCGGGCGAGAACCGGCGTTGACACTGGCCGGTCTGGATTTTCCAGACCTACGAAACATAAAGAATTAAGAGATGGAATGGATCAGGCCAACTTCAAAACAATAAGATACCCACAGCAATTTTGCCGTCTGTCGAGCCCGACACCAGCAGTTCGCTATCCCGGCTGAAGTTGAGACAGAGGACGGTCTCTTCCATCGCGATGAGATTATCCTGAAAAGGAAGGCAATTCATCGTTTGAGTCGTGAGCATATACCATGGCTCTATATTGGGCAATACAATCTCACGGTAACAGGACAGCATCGTACGAATTCTCACCTCCGCCTGGTACTTGAAATCCCTCCTCAGCTTTCCTGTCAGGTAGTTCCACACCTCAATGAACCCGTCTACAGAACCCGTGACCAGGTACTGCCCGTCCGGCGAGAAGGCCGCGCACTCGGCGTGCGCTTTTTTACCTGGGAACTGCGCACGTTGAAACGGGAAATATAGGAGGATTGGGAGAATACGAAAATCAATCAATTAGAGATCCAAAATTTTAATCCCGCAATATTTCGACACGAATACAAGCACGCCAGCTACCTTAATTGTGTTGTAGCATTTCGTCGGGATCGCGTCGTCCTCGGCCTTCATGACCGGGGCCGACCCGCGGAACAGGTCGAACGCCGTCTCCGGCGGAAGCAGGCCCTGATGCTGCTGCCACTTGAGCGCCTGTCCGAGAAGGGTCAGCAATCTCGAAGGCGCGACGACTGTCACCTCACTAGATAGAGCTGGTACCAACGTAAGACGCTGTATGAGACCACCGAAGCGGCGCGCAAGATCCTCAGTACTCCACAGAAATCCCGATGGCGTGTACCTTGCGCAATGATCTGCCGCCGCTTCTCCTTCGTCATTTCGTGCGGGTAGGCCTCCTTGTGGTCGAAGTAGGTGCGCGACAGCAGGTGCTCGAGGTGCAAGTACCGCTCTGGGTACTGCTCCTTCAGAAGCTGCATCGGGTCAGTCTGGCGTAGGAGCGTACGTGCCGCGCCGAGCTCGCGCATCTCAATGAGCTCGATCACGATCTGGTAGAAGAGAGCCAAAAAGGGTGTCATTTCGCGAATTAATGATGGCTCAAGAGACGGTCGCGCGAACCGAACCTGTTCATAGAGATCGACGAGTTTCTTCTGTGGGACCTTAAGGTTGGAGACGGTGCGCAACACTGTGTCCCAATGGCCCGAAATAATTTCCTGGCTAAAGGATTCGACGCTGTCCACGGTGTTTAGCGCTATCGTCGATTCTTCCTTTTGAATATCACAATGAGAAATTGAGTGAGTTTAAAGGCAAAGATGTGCGATCGTGAAGTTAGTTAGGGCTGATGGGCTGTTTACCTGTAACGCGGCGAGGGTTTTTGGCAGGTTATTTTCTTTGAGAAATTGCTGAACGAGACGAATGACACTGCAAAGTAATAGAAGTGAAATTAAGAATGGAATTTGGCAGGGAAATTCGAAGGAAGAGATAGATAGGTACTCTGCGGACTCTATTTCGATGGACATTTCGCGAAGAGGTGAAGCAAAAGTAGGCGTCGTGTGTATGTATTCCGTGACTTAGCGGGTGACGTCACCATCAGTGAACCACAAGCAATAATATATTAATATATTGCTAAGGTGTACACACTCCTCCTGACATGATTGCTTATGTAGAAAAAGCAAGTTGGACCTTTCTAGCAGTGTAGAAGAAAAACAACCCAATGGTCCATCCCGTTTCATGAAAATCGTCATCAACCATTATGATCCTCTTTTGTTCATCTATTCCTCAACGTAATCGTCATCATCATCATCATCGCTACCCTCGTTCTCCTGTGCGTGCCAGAAATACTTCAACTCCACTGCAATTTGCTCTGGAGTCATCTTATCCATTTCCCGATCAAAGTAACCTAGCCACTCGTCATCGTCATCCAATTCCGGTCGCTGCTCACGGACGCAATCCGCGCATAAGTATCCCATCTGGTAGTCAGCATGCCTCCCAGCCCCGACCTCTCCCTGACACTCGCGACACCAGAACGACCTGCACAAAACACACACCTCATCTCTCCCCATCCCCTCCTCCTCGAAACCTTCGCACCGCATCCACCCCTCGTTGACCCTGACCGCCGCGCACGCCTCGTTGCACACCCACGCGTCCTCTTCGTTATCCCTGTCCTCGCAGTACAAACACGCCGGTCCGGCGTCCTTGCACGAGATGCACACGACGCGGCGGCAGCGTGAGGGTCGCCTGAGGGACGACTGTACGCAAGTCCTGGCGTCGCACACGTCGCACTCCAGGTCAAAACCCTGCGGGAACCGGCACTCAGTGGAGCAGTACTGGACCCCGCAGGCATCGCATTGCGTCGCGAGATGGCAGGTCGGGCAGACGGTGGTTCTCTTGGGATGACGCAAGTGGCGAGGATGCGCCAATTTCGGACCAAGTTCGGATCGTCGCAAGCCTTGCAGGTTCTGGAGAGGCAGCTGCTGCAGTGGTAGGTGAGGTGCAGGGCGGAATCGAGGTTAGAACAGAAGGTGGTGGTGGGATCGGGAGGGGAAGTTTGTAGGTGTAGGAGGTGAGGCCGAAGAGAACGCGAGGGTTATAAGTCAGGTAGACGAGATGGGCGTGGATGGCTGGGACATGAAAGAGGCTGTTTTCGGTGCGGTAACGCGGAGAATGGTGAGGTGGGGAAGGGTGGGCGGGGCGGTGAGGATTGACCGTCGGAGAGGTTACAAAGGCGAGACATGACATCGGAGAGCGGGAGGCTATTGCAGCGGCGGACATCGAACTCGGCGAGGTTCGGGAAAAGAAGAAGCACCTGCCCAAACGCGTCGGTGTGATGTCTGAGGCGGCGCTCGTGGGGGGAGAAGTCAATGTCGTGCCAGATAACCTGGGAGTCAGTGACGCACAAGTGAAGGGTCTTACATGTGGTGGAGAGGCGGGTGAGGTCTGGGAGTTCGAGGAGGGAGAATATTTGGTCGAGAACTTCTTGAGGGACGGTAGTGATGGATGCTTCCATTATGGTTTCTTCTGTTTGAAAAGAGCGCGCGGGTGGCTTGGCGCGTCACCGACTTTCAAAAATCGCCTGACCCACCATCATCTGTACTATGCACCCCCCGCTCGCCCCACACCAGCACCAGAGCTGCATAAAGTATATCCAGGCCCTGGAGGAATGCCATCGATCCGGCTTCTTCAACAAGTACTTTGGAGGTTGTAACGACCTGAAGCTAAAGCTGAACGAGTGCCTGCGTGCCGAGGTAAACATATCGGATATGTTCGATCAGGATGTAGAAATCCGATGAAGACATGAATACGGATCCCGTTACGAACGGAATGCATTTCTACACCCATCCATCACTGCACAGCGTATCGCCCGCCGTGACGAGAACCGCGCCAAAGCACGTGCGAAACGAGCAAAGATCCGCGAAATCTGGAAGGAGATGGAGGAGCCGCCGATGGATGAGGCGCCGACCGCCTGAAACAGACCCGCGTACAATGAAAGCATGTAGATGGGGCCGATGATGGGTAGGAGCATGATGGGTAGAATATAGTGTTCTCATCATGTAGTGTTGTGTTGAATTGTACAAGGATTGTTTTGGCGTATGTTGTCATGACTATATTTTATACAAAACTGCAAATGCCTATCCATAATATCATGTTAAATTAGCGAGCAGTAGAACCAATGTCACGAAACATTCATGTATCTCGTTTTTGCGAAAGTCACAATTGGGTTGGATAGGAGAGAGAAAAAGAAAAAGGGGAGGTCGCCTCCCTTAAACTGGCGCGATGACGTTGAGAATGATCTACACATAACCCCACAAGTTCCACGACGATTTGTAGCGGGGGCGCAAATTTTGGTATGAAAGCGAGGGACCATGCATAATTGCTGATTTGACCTTGTATAGACGCATTTCCGTGGCGCGTAATGCGATAAAGCAATTCTATTATTACAGTTATATCCTACACAGTGTGTATTTCAGAAATGTAGACAATGGCACATACTACTTGATGTTATATCGCACGGAGTTACTCGCATGAACTTTTAGACAGGAACCTCATTTTGATGTACAGATGTAGGAAGTATCTGTCTAGCATGTTTCCCCTTTGGCTTTGGTGTTGAAATCACCGATCCCAAGTGTTGGTGATTTTTACAACGAGTTTTACCGATTTGACTTGCACAGATCCTCCAACGTTGCCATAGTTGACTCTAATCCTCTCTATAGATATATTATAAAATAATATATAAAATAATACTAAAAAAAAAAAAGATAAATATCATCAAAAGATCCTATGTATATCTCAAAGCTATAATATGAATAGTTTATAAAGAAGTTGATAATGATCATTCTAGTTAATAGATAAGGAGGTCTTATCAATGAGAGTTATTATAATAACTCTCACTTTTATCCCTCTCTAATTCTTTGGATACTTAGGGAAGTAAGACTATTACTTAGAGACTTAGTACACAATGTGTACCAAGAAGCCTTCAGTTTGAGGAAGTGCTCACTTAAAAGTAGTTGTAGTGATAGTATCTTATCTTTCAAAGGTCTTGTTCTTTACTATGCACAGACTGAATTTGCCTTGAAATTCAGATTCAATTGGGGTTTACTTAAGTCTTTGGGGATTTATATACTAGTCTCAGTTCTGGCAGAAGTTAGCTAGGCTTCTAGAGTTTAGTCAGAAATACTAGAGTCACTTAGGTGTTATTACTAAGACTTAGAGGAATGTATATGTGTGAGGGGACTTGATTCTTATATCAAGGACTGAACTAAAACTACTTTATTTTAGATAGAAACTGGGGGGTATTTATATAAGTTGGTCTATGATTTCTGACTAAGTATGAGTGACTAATTTAATAACTATAATGAGGTTTGTGATTGCAATTTTTGTCAGATAGTTTTTGGCAAAAATAACTTTATGATCAGAATCTCAATTACTAGGCAATAATTAGCTGCTGTAACAGCAGTTGCTATAGTGCTAATTGTTAGGAGTAAACTGGATATTGTTTTTTATATCATTTTCTACATCATTCATTCATTTATCATTTATAATATATATCATACTCAATCATATGATGATGTCATTGCTCACTGGGTCATATAATTGCTCATTTATTCTATTACATCCTTTCTCCCTTAAAAATCAATGTCTTTATTAATTTAGAAATTGAGAACCAGGAGAGAGAAAGATGGAGAGTTTTCCTCAGTATTATTGCCCTCTTCTTCAGTGACAGAGGGAGTAGTTGCTGATGGCTTGATATCTAGAATAGAGAAGTTAGTAAGGTCTATAAATAGTTCTTACATTGGTATGAGTATTAGTATAGGGGTTCTCCATCTAATGTGGTTGAGACCATCTAAGTAGGGTTCTTGATTCTTATGCTTAAGGATATTCATTCAGATGGATAGTCCTTCAAAGAGATCAGAGAGGCCTTGAAGCCATTAGTCTGAATTGTTATTCAGAAGGGGGCTTCAGTGGGGCTCATAGTCAGTAGACTTGAAGATAATCTAGAAGTTAGCTTCTTGGGCTATCTTGATCTCTAACTCATCAACCATAAGAAAGAAGAGGTTCTGGAAGTTCTTTAGTTGAACATAGTTAAGGTTGGGAATAGTAAAGAGTATATGGTGCATAATTTGATGGACCTTCTTAGCAAGTCTTTACTTATATCTATCTAAGTAGATCCAGTCTGAGACCTAGTCAGTAGGTAGGCTTTTTGTCCATTAGAGGAGTTGATGGTTGATTTCATATTTATGCCAGATCTCTAGATAGCTGGTAGTAAGATAGGCCCTTTCAATAACTTCATGGCAGTTGAGGACATAATGTCCTAGGTCTTGGCTAGAGAGGTTAAGGGCCTTAGAGCAGTAGTTTCTTCCTCAGATAGCAATCTGGATGTATTCAAAAAGGCAGTCAACCTGGCTTGAGAGAGGTTGGCTACAGTAGGCAGTTTGATAGCAGATAGTAGGTATTCTCATCTTGTCTTTTCTTTATGAGGAGAGAGAGATAAGAGTTATAGGGTATTCTTATCTTGGGTATTTATACTTATTTTTCTGTCTGGTGTGACCTTCTTTTGATTATACTTTTTAGGAGAATGTATGACCTATTGCTATAAGTAGAGTATATGCTAATCATATGAGAAAAATTCTGATTTCAAAGATATCACTACTTATACTTATAGTTATATAGTTGACAGATCTTAATTCTCTTTTTTTTTTGTCTAGTTGATATATTTGCAAGAACTGACCATCCTTATCTAGGGCAAAGACTCTCATTGTTATGGCTGGGGGTTCAAACCTCTCAAAAATAGTATTTTTTATAATCTAAGGTAATTCCTAAGTAATAATATCTATCACATAGATGGGCTTAGATTGATTTTGACATTGTCAGCTTTCCTAAGTTCCATATAAAGCATCCATTATCATCTAGCAGAGATGATACAAATGGTGTAAAATGGAGTTATTTAAATGTATTTTGCTATACTATACTAGATTGTTCTTTGCCAGAGTATTCTTCTTATTGATTAATTATGATGTTCTCTTTTCTGCAATATTTAGTATTACATATATATTTCAGATAAAAATATATGAAGTCTTTTTTTTATTACTGTGTGCTCTAACCCTTAGAGCAGCAGTTCTTTCCTTTGCTAGAAAGTGAGTGTTTCCATATATTCCTGGAGGGTTTTGCATATATTCTCTAGAGCTTCTTTCTTTTCTCAGATAGTGTCATAGGTAGAGTAACTCTTCCACTTGATAAGGAAAAACTACTTGACTGTTTTGGGATATTTGCAGATCTTATAGTCAAGTATTTCCTCAATTTTGAATTTCTTGATTCTAATTGGGGGTGGTGGTGAAACTGTATGCTCAGGGAAAGGATTCTCATAGTAGTCCACCAATTGGCTAATATGGAATACTAGATGTACTTAAATATTATGAGAAAGTTGCAACTTGTAGTTGACTTTACTGATTTTTTCCACAATTTTATATGGTCTAATTCTTCTAGCATAGAGTTTCTTGGCTGGTTGTTGTATCAGAATGTCTGAGTGGAGGTGGTCTGTTCTAAGTATAATCATATTGCCAATATTGTAAAAGACTTCTCTATACTTCAAGTTTGTATACTTGGTCTGATAGTCCTATACTTCTATGAGTGCATCTCTTATTATTCGGATAAGATCAGAAATGGTCTCAGCCAAATCTTGGGCTACTGGAACTATTGATTTTATAGTAATACTTGGAGTTCTTGGATGTTGACCATGATTCAGAAAGAATGGAGTCTTCTTCATAGAGGTTTGCTGACTGTTGTTATAGGCAAACTTGGCATAGACAAGATACTTGTCCCAATCATTCTGCTTATAACAGTAGAAGATACTGAGCATCTGCTTGAGAGTTCTATTGGTTCACTTAGCTTGACTATCAGTCTGGAGGTGGTAAGCAGTAGAGAACTTCAGCTTAGTTCTATGGAGAGAGAAGAATGCCTTCCAGAAGTTACTTATAAACTTGGCATTCCAGTCAGACACAATGGTGCTAGGCATGCCATGTAGTTTGAATACTTGGTTGAGGAAAATCTCAGCAATCTCTAGTGCTGTTATGGTGGTCTTAGTCAGTACAAAATAGGCTTATTTACTTAGGTGGTCTACAAATACCACAATGGCATCTCATCCTGCTTTGGTCTTAGAGAGCTAGATAATAAAGTCCATTGCAATCTGATCTCAGTTATGACTTGGGATAGGCAGGAGTTGCAGAAGTTCTATTGATAACTTGTTACTACTCTTGAACCTTTAATACATCTCACATGAGGCCATAAAGTCTTTGATGTTCTTGGTTATCTTTGACCAGTAAAACTCTCTTGAGAGAAGATTGTAGATCTTTTCAAAACCAAAGTATCCTGCTGCAGGAGTATTATAGAGTTTCTGTATGATTTTGAGCTGCAGAGTATCATTGTTGGATATAACTACTCTGTTATAGTCTCTATAGATAAGTCCATTATAGTAAGTGAATCTCTTGGACATTTATCTCATAGGTTCTAAGACTTCAGCCTCTGGGTTTTGGCAGACTTAAAGGAATTTCATCAGGGAGCTGTCCTACTAGTAGCTATTCTTGATTATTTGAGTGAGGTCTCTAATTACCTTGATCATGAAGATAAGTTTATCTTTCATATATCTGGAGAAACCATCAGTCACACAGTTGGTTTTGCCTGAGATATACTTGATTTCTATATCAAAGTTAGTAATGATTTCCATCCAGCAGGCTTATCTGTGGGTCAGCATGGGTTATATATAAATGTACTACAGAGTATAGTGATCAGTATAGGCCACAAATAGTTGTCCTAGGAGGAAATAGTACTATTCCTAGAGTACAGTGACAATAGCCAAGAGTTTCTTCTCATAGATAGTATACTGAGTCTCAGCTGGCTTGAGCTTTTGGGAAAAGTAGGCTACTGGGCAATCTTCTTAGCTAAGTATTGCCCCAATGGTAATATCAGAAGCATCTATAGTCAGAGTGAATGGTCTAATAGAGTCAGGTACAATTAGCACTAGGGCCTCAGTAAGGAGTCTCTTGAGATAGTCTATAGTCTTGATATATTCAGAGATCTATTCAGTCTTAATATTTACTCCTTTATGGGTCAGGCTGGTCAATGGGGCTGCAATAGCAGAGTATTCTTAGATAAACCTTCAGTAGTAATTAGTAATACCCAAGAAGTACTGGAGTAGCTTGAGAGTAGTGGGATGGGAATATTCTTAAGGGCTGATACCTTTTGGGAGTCTATATTGATATCTTCAGTAGAGATGATATGTCTTAAGTACTCAATCTGTTCTTGATAGAACTTATACTTGCTCATCTTAGTATAGAGCTAGTATTCTCACAGAAGAGTCAGTATCTGTCTGAGGTAAATATAGTATAACTCTACTGTTTCGCTATAGATTAATATATCATCAATATACATAAGGACATAAATATTGAGGAGTGGTCCAAAGATATCATTCATCAGATACTGGAATGTTACTGGTATATTGGTCAAATCAAAAGGTATGACTCAAAACTAGTAGTATCTAAACTGCATTCAGAAAGCTGTCTTTTCAAAGTCCTTCTCATTAATGAGAATCTGGTGGTAGCTATTTCACAAGTCTAGTAGGGAAAAGGTCTTGGCCTTGAAGATTTGGTACAATAACTCATCAATCCTAGGCAGAGCATACTAGTTCTTAATAGTAATCTTATTGAGGGCTCTATAGTCAATACATATTAACAGAGAGCTATTATTCTTCTTGATAAATAGAATAGGAGCTCTAAATAGAGAGCAGCTGGGTTCAATATATCCTTGGGCCAGTAGTTTGATCAGCTCATCCTTAAGAGTCTTGAGTTCAGGTTGGGTCAGTTGGTAGATACTCTTGTATAGAGGTTCAGACCCTGGAATGAGATCAATTCTATGTTAGATTTGGCACTTAGGTGGAAGTCCTTGAGGGTCTTGGAATACATCCTGGAATTCCTCAAATAGTTCTTGAACTTCTATTGAGATTGGACTACTCAGAGCTTTAGTGACTTCTTGTACAGTATAGATGAAGTAAGTATTTCCTTTTTTTCAGGAGAGTCTCTTCATTTGGATGGCAGAGATGATTTTGATTCCTTGATAGTTGGTACTTTCCTAGGATGTCAGGGTGATCTTTCTGCCTTTATGGATCAGATTAACCTCATTGGTCCTCCAGTTGATATCTGGGTTATACTGGGTCAATCAGGCTTTTCCTAAGATAATATTCTATTCTAAGAGATCTACAATACTGAAGTCCAACTTCTCTTGATATTTGCCAATCTTGAGTAAAAGATCTTTACAGATCTTGATCAATGGTATAGTCTTACCATTACCAAAGATAACACTCTTTTTCTTGATAGCTAGTCTGCTTCAGGCTCTAATTCTCTTAGCAGTCTTAGTACTGATATAGTTTTCTATAGTGTCACTATCAAGTAAGACATTGATATTCTGTCTGTGGACTTGGCCTATGAACTTGATACAACTGTTCTCCTTTTTAATAGTGTTGAGCTCTTTATCTTCATTATTATCCCAATTGTTGTCAGTCTCCTCAAAGTCAGTTTCTCCTCATCTTTTACAAGAAGAGTTGTCTTGTTTAGACTCCTCAGTCAGTTGGGCTTGACACTTCTTAGATTGAATTTTGAAAACTTTGGAGAGGCATGCATGGCATTCACCAACATGTTCTATATAGTACATTCAAATAGAATGAGGGCATCATTTACATGATATATAACTATTTGCAATTCTCTTATACTAGTTTTCATCATCTTTCTTCATAGTGGTGACCTTTTGACTGGAGGGTTTATTGGTTAATCCAAACCCTTTCTTGCCATAGTCTGTTAGGGAGAGCTCAGGAACTTCTTCAATAGTGAGATCTTGACAGATTTCTTCAATAATTACTTGGGCAATCCTTTGGCCTGTTTTGACTTCAAATGATATATCTCCAAAATTTTGCAAGATGACATAGATTTCACTAGTAAATCCTTGATCAACTACTCCTCCTTCTAGCCTAATATTGAATTCTTTAGCTAGGCTGCTTCACTTAGTAAGGCAGATATATGTATCTTTGAGAGCTTATATTGCAATTCCTATTCACACTATAGTATTGGTACTTAGTGATATGGTGAGGTCTTGGCTACTATAGAGGTCATACCCTGCATCAGTGGGGTGGGTCTTAGTGAGGATGATAGTCTTATACTATACCTTGATAACATTCTCAGAGTTCTTCTTCTCTAGACCTTCTCCAATGATAGTAATGTTCTTATTACTGGATTCATCTGATCTGTTTCTCTTCTCAGAGTATTTGAATGAGATATGTTCTACCTTTTTGCAGATGAAGTACAATTCTTTTTTATGAAGCTACTTCTTTTTATCCTCAGTAGGAGGTCTTGGTCCTCTGGGGTTTCACTGATTCCTTTGATCATTTTTCTGATCATTTCTTTGATCATTCCTTCTGGTGAGATTTCTTCTATCTTAGTTATCCTACTTATATTCTGAATTTTATAGAGTCTATACAGTAAGGATTTTGTAGACTCTTCTTTGTACTTAGGTAAAGTACCATGAGTAGTGAAGACATTCTTGAGGAAGACCTTGTTCTTTAATCTTCTGGATGAGTCAGTCTGGTAGGGCTGCAAAGAGATAGTTGGCTCTAGTACCATTGATGACCAAATTGTTTTCCTAATAGATGAGTTCAACAGTTTTGAGATGGGTATCTATTCTGATAGTAAAGGTAACTAGATTCTCTTTATCATTCTTATGGAACTTTATTTGTGCCAGTTTGTTCCAGGTTTCTTATATATAGACTGCATTTCAGAATTTGCTCAATAGTAGGGCCTTGAGTCCTAGGCCTACTTTATAGTCATTCCAACCTAGTTTATTATTAGCAGGTACTTGGTCTGCAACTTGAGGGCAGTCTTTCCAAATTACTGAGTGCTGTTCCAAGGTATGCCAGAATTCAGCTGTTGTTCCTGTAAAGAATGTGGCTATTGTTTTCACTTATACCACTGATGTGGCAAACAACTGTTAAAGAGTGCTGTTCTGGTTATTGGTGAGCATTCTTCTTGGCACTTAGTTGTCATTCCATTGGTTTGTTCAGTAACCTGTATTAACTGCATTAATGAAGGTTTCGATGTTACTGTTTTTTCCACTGAATATTAGAATTCACAAGATCTTGGTTGGCTTGTTCTGTTCAGAAATTTGTCCTACTATCTCTGCTAGTATAGCTAGCTGGGTAGTCAGTGCTGCAATATTGATATCTACTATTGTATTGACTATTGGTGGTGGGCTTGTAGGAGTGAATTCTCCTGAAGATTGTTCTGTTTAATGAGATTGTGGTGTTGTATAACTTGGGGTTACTTGATTCTCAGATATCAGATCAAAGAGTTCTATAAGAGAGGGTAAACCAAACCTCTATATAGGTGGCTGGATTGGTTCTAGAGTCTGATCTTCTTGATCTGTAGTTTCTTAGTAAATTTCTAGGCCTACTATTCCTAGTTGGCTATTGTCAGACTAATATCTTATAGAGTCTTGATCTGACTCTCTTTCCTGATTAGATAGTATATCCTTGTACTGACTAGATATTTCAAAGAAGATATTAGGTTCTGGCTAGATAGATGGGCCTAGTGCTCCTAATGAGTCAATTTAATCCGGATTGGATTCAGATTGATTCGGATTGAATCCCATCCGAATCAACTCGGATGGGATTCGAATCCCATCCGGATGGATTCGAATCGGATTCGAATCGGATTCGAATCGGATTCGAATCAACCATTGTTTTGATTTCCAAATTAGACAATTAAATGTTTACATCAATAACTTGATGAATAATCATCCAAATTTGATGATCT
>RBNI01002038.1:0-19948 GCA_003990745.1 Jimgerdemannia flammicorona | reverse complement strand
AAGAGATAACAAGACAGTTAAAGATAAGAAGTTTGAGGACTATAAGACCTTGGGAAGGCACTCCAATAAGAACTTGCTTATAACAACTTGAGTTAGTCTAAGAGATACACCTTGAAGAGAATCTGGCATATTTGAAGGACTCAGCAACCACTACGTGACACTATATACCTTATATCTGAGACCTCTTTTATCAACAAGCCTTTCAAAAGCTCAAGAACTATCTGATCAATACTCTAGTTCTATATAATACAGATTTAAGTCTGAAATTCACTATCATTACTGATATATCAAATTTTGCCATTAGAGTAGTCTTGTTACAAAATGATAACAAAGGACATTACTCTATTACTTTTGAGTCTCACAAGTTATCTCCAGCTGAACAAAAGCTAGCTATTTATAAAAAGAAGCTACTGGCAATAATATATATACTGGACCACTAGTAATACTATCTAAAAAATATTGAGTTTAATATTATTACTGATCATCAATCACTCAAGTATATTAATACCTAACTTACTCTATCATATCTACAAGTTAAGTAGAGCCTAAAGTTTCAAACCTTCAATCTGATAATTATCTATAAGTCTAGTAAAATACTTATATTACCAGATATCTTATCTAAATATCCAGACCTTGCTACAATCATACAAGTTATCTTAGTATCAGAATTTCTAGACCAAATCAGATAAGCTTATGATTAAGATACTATTGCTACTAGAGTTTTCTTAAATAAGCTTAAGGATATATATACTATCAAGAACAATCTGATCTATCACTAAGACAAAGTCTATCTATCTGATAATATAAATCTATACTATAAGATACTACAAGAACACTATAACTCCCCACTTACCAGTTATCTTAGAATTGAGAAAACTGTCAAAAACATTCAATATTACTATTATTGGCCAAATATGATCAAGAAAATTAAGAACTATATTGCTAGCTGTGACCTCTATCAGTATAATAAGTCTACCAATCAAGTACCAGCTAGTTTACTATAATTACTACCAATTTTAACTAAGAAATTTAAATAAGTTACAATAGACTTTATAACTCAACTATTATAAACTTAATCTAATACTAATGGTATTATTAATATTTGTTAATCATCTGACCAAGACTATGGTTACTGAACATACTACTACTAATACTATAGTACCTTAGATTATAAGAATCTTCTTCAAGTTTATCTTTTATAATTATAGTCTACTATAAGTAATTATTAATAATTGTAACTCTAAGTTTATCAGTCACTTCTAGCAAACTCTCTTCAAGACTCTGGGAACTCAATTGACCATATCTACTGTCTTCTATCTGCAAACTGATAGACAAACTGAATATATAAATAGAATCTTAGAGCAAATGCTCAAAAACTATATCTCTTATAAGTGAGATAATTGAAACTACTATCTGACTTATATAGAATTTATATATAATAATACTATTCAATTATCTACTGACCTTTTTCCCTTTTGGCTACTCTATGGCCAAGACTCTAAGACCTTTACAAATCTAGTCTATTTCAAGAAAAACAGTCAAATATAAGTTCCTACTGTCAAAAACCTCATGGATAAGATAAATAAACTACTCAAGATTGCTACTGTAAACCTTCAGAAAGCCCAATAATACTAAGCCAAATATACTAATAAGAAGTACTATAATATCACATATACTATTAGAGATCAAGTCCTACTATCTACTGAGAACCTCAAGATATAATCTTAAGTCAACTGTTATCAAACAAATTCCAACCCAAATATATTAGATTCTTTGAGATTACTGAATAAGTCTCAGCTTTCTCCTATTATCTCAAATTATTCAAAACCATAAGAATATATTCAGTCTTTTTTTTTTTTTTTTATAGTCACATGGACTCTGCCATTTATTACCTATCTATTAATAAGTTTACAGTATACTCTCCCACTACCCAATCCCCATAGGGGTGCCACTCCCCCCACCTATATGAACAAAGACTACTTTCTTACCTGCAATGCCAACTCTTCCCCCACTCTGCCTACAGATTTTCTCCACCAAATGATGCCTTCAACCCCCCTGCAACCCTCAACCAAGCCACCAGCCTGTCAAGGTGTCTTCCATAAGGCTATGCTACCTCAGCAGCCTGACCTCTGAGCCAAGTCTCCTTCTATCCTCAAAAACAAATAACCAGTAACTGGCCAGCCCCACCCAAATGGCCAAAGCCCAGCCTAATGTAAGCTATTCCTTCCCCACCCCCCCCTCCAATCTATCCCTTAAATCCTCCCATTGCTCCTGTATACCAGCTTCCCTCTTTTTTTTTTTTTTTTTTTTTTATAGTCACTTGGACTCCATCTTTATTACCAGTCTATGAATAAGTATACACCATTACCACCCACTACCCAATCCCCATAGAGGGGTCTCTCCCCATCTTCTCACAAATAAAGATTACCCTTTCATCAACTACTCCAACTCTCCCCCCACTCTGTCTACAAATTTTCTCCACTAAGTGGTACCTCTGACCACCCTGCAGCCCCCAACTAAGCCACCAGCCTGTTAAGGTGTCTTCCATAAGCCTATACCACCACAACAACTAGTCCCCCAAGCCCTGTCTCCTCCCATCCTTAAAAACAAATAGCCAGTGACTGGCCAGCCCCACCCAAATAGCCAAAGCCCAACCCAAAGTAAGCCACTCCTTCCCTATTCCCCCTACTAATCTATCCCTCAAGTCCTCCCACCTCCCCCATGCTTCATCTCCCCTACGCTGTCCCCCAAGCATTCCCCAATTGTCTGCCAAAAATTCCCCAACACCTCACACTCTCCTAGCTAATATTCAGGTATCTGTACATAACCCCCCTCCTGTCCTACATTATGGCACTCCTCACAGTCGAAGCAACCCTCTATGATAAGGTGTCCTGAGCGAAAGTTGAGCATTACATTCCTCCACAGCATGCACCACCAAACTACTCAGTACTTTGGTGGCATCCACTTTCTCACTGCAGCACTCCAGGTCCAAACACCATGCCAGTTCCACTCTTCGCTAATTCCAACTCCTTGCCAACTGCTAGGCCACAGATCCTGGCCCGGTCCCCTTTGGCATTCTATTCTATTGCCAATGTCAAACTCAATTAAAGGAGTGCCACCCAGCAGTATATGATCCCATCTCCACATCACTGGGTCCCAAGCCACCTCTCCTTCATTCTCCTGCTAATGAATTCCAATGCAGTGCACCCCCTCTGCTATCCCCCACCAAAATCCCTTATATCATAATTGTTCAGTGTTCTGAAGCCCAACCAATGAGAGGAGATCACCAGTTGAGCCTCTTGGTAATGACCACCTCTCCCAGATCTTCTGTAGCAAAGGAACCCAACCACCTCCTCATAATTCCACTGCCCTCTTTAGCCACCATGCTCTCAAGCAGTGTAACCATTTTGGAAAGTCAACCAGCCCAAGACCACCTCTTGCCACTGGTAGGGACAAGGTCTCCCAACCAATCTGACTCCACCTGCCAGCCCAAATCCATCCCTTCACTGACTTCATCAATCTCTTCACCACCCAGGCTGGGAAGTCCAGATGATACACCAGATACCACAGCTTTGGCAGCTAGTAGACATTCAAAATCGAGACCTACCTTGCTAGAGAAAATTGTCTTCCCCCCCAACTCTGCAGGGCCTCCTCCCAGATTCTAATCCTCTGCTCCCACCAAAGCCTGGGCAGAACTGACCCATAGACTGACAAATAGATGCCCAAGTACCACACTGCTTCACTGGTGGGGACAATTGTTCCTATAACCTCACCTCTCATCAGGTCATTTCTGAGCACCATTGTTTCATACTTATGCCAATTCAGCTTAGCTCCAGAGCTCTCTTCATACCACTCCACAGTCTTCTTGTGCTCTTCAACATCAGTAATCAAATTCAACCCAACCACCATGTCATCTGCAAAGGCCCCAACTTTCCATCCAATGCCAAAGATAGAGAGCTCTGCTATCCTCTGTCTAATTCTATCCATAAGGGGTTCCAGTTAAAGAGCATACAAAATGGGGGACAGTGGGTCCCCCTGGGGCACCCCTCTACCCAAGGGGAATGCTATCCCTCTATGTCTATTACACATGAGTGCTGCCCTACTCCCTTCCAGTAGGCTGACCATTGCTGACCAGAATTGGTACAGAACCCTCATTCTATCCAAAACTTTCGCCAGCCAGACTCTTCACACCTGGTCATAAGCCTTCTTCTGGTCCAAGAAGACTAGATGCCCATCTAGTCCACAGGTCCTTACCCCTTCAATAACTCCATGTACCCAGGCAGTGCCATTTCTGATGAGCTGACCACTCACAAATCCCCTCTGCTCAACACCTATAACTTGCTGGGCCACCTTCTGTAGTCTTGCCACCATCACCTTAGTCACCAACTTTCTGTCCATATCAAGCAACATTATTGGCCACCAGTTCTTCCAATCCTCCTGCCTTCCTTTGTTTTTATAAAGCAGTGTCACCAGCCCAAAGTCCTGCTCCCCCACCCACCTCCCTGTCTGTAGGATAAAGTCACACAATGCTGTCATCTCTCCCATCACCCCTGGGACTCCAACCATTTGCTTCCAAAATTCCCAGGGCAGACCACCCAGTACTTTGGCAGTAGCCACCTCCTCATCTCAGCACTCTAGGCCCAAATGCTATATCAGTCCCACTCCTTACCAATTCCTACTCCTTGCCAACTGCTAGGCCACAGGTCCTGGCCTGGTCTCTGTTGGCATTCGATCCCATCACTAATATCAAACTCAATTAAGGGAATGCCTCCCAGTAACACTTGGTCCCATCTCCACATTGCTGGGTCCTAAGCTGCCTCCCCTTTATTTCCTTGCCACCTAATTCCAATGTAGTGCACCCCCTCTGCTATTCCTAACCAGAAGCCTTTGTATTACAATTGTTCAGTGTTCTGAAAGCCAACAAGTACTAGGAGATCACCAGTCAAACCCCTTGGAGAGAACCTCATCTCTCAGACTTTCTGTAGTAGGAAGACCCAACTACCCCCTCTCAACTCCACTGCTCTCTTCAGCCACCACACTCTCAAGCAGTACAGCCTCTTAGGAAAGTCAATCAGCCCAAGTCCCTCACTCACTACTGGTAAGGACAAGACCTTCCAGCTGATCTGACTCCATCTTCCAGCCCAGATCCACCCCTTGGCCAGCTTCATCAATCACTTCACCACCCAAGCTGGGAAGTCCAGATGATAAGCCAGATACTATAACTTCAGTAGCCAATAGATGTTCAGAATCAAAATACGTCCTGCTAGAGATAATTGGCAGCCCCCCCAACTCTACAGAGCTTCCTCCCAGATGCCAACCTGCTGCTCCCACCAAAGTCTAGGTAACACTGACCCATATACTGACAGATAAATACCCAAGTACTGTACTGCCTCACCAGCAGAGACAATGGTACCAATAATCTCCCCTCCCACCAGACCATTGCCTAATACCATTGTTTCACACTTATGCCAATTAAGCCTAGCCCTGAAGTTTGCCTCATACCACTCCACTGTTTCCTTGAGCTTCTCAACATCTGCAATTGATCCCAGGCTGACCACTATGTTATCTGCAAATGCCCCTACTTTCCACCCAATGCCAAAGATAGAGAGCCCCACTATCTTCTGCCTGATTCTGTCCATGAAGGGCTCCAGAGAAAGAGCATACAGAATGGGGGACAGGGTCCCCCTGGGGCACCTCCCTACCTAGGGGAAATGCTACCCCTCTATGTCTATTGCATATAAGTGCAGCCCTACTTCCTTCCAATAGGCTGATCATAGCTGACCTGAACTGGTGCGGAACCCCAATCCTATCCAATACTTTTGCCAGCCAGACCCATCGCACTCAGTCATAAGCCTTCTCCTGGTCCAGAAAGATCAGATGCCCATCCAGTCTACTGGCTCACACTCCTTCAATAACTCCATGAACTCATACTATACCATCCCTAATGAGCCGGCCTCCCACAAAGCCCCTCTGCTCATCACCCAAGACTTACTGGGCCACCTTTTGCAACCTTACAACCACCATCTTAGTAACCAACTTTCTGTCCATATCCAGTAACATAATCAGCCTCCAGTTCTTCCAGTCCTCTTGCCTTCCTTTGTTCTTATAAAGCAATGTCACCAGCCCCAGATCCTATTCCCCCACCCATCTCTCTATCTGTAGAATCCAATCACACAGTGCTGTTATCTCTTCTAGTACCCCTGGGACTCCCACCATCTTTTTCCAGAAGTCCCAGGGCAGACCATCCTCTCCAGGTGCCATACCCAAGATTGTCATAGCAAGAACCTAGTGGATCTCCTCCTCTTGCACTAGCAGTACTAAGTCACCCAGCCTATCAGTATGTGTAGGGTGCCAATCTTCCAACATTCAGTCAATGGCCTCAGTATCTGCCCCACCCTCCTCCTCACTCTACAATCCACTTCAATGCTCCTTTGATGATTCAAGAATGTCTTATATACCATATATCAATATACCATCAGCATTAAGCACCCCCTCCCACCTTTGTTGCATCCTTCTTGCCTGAAGGGCTCTTGTGAGAAACTTTGAGGGCCACTCTCCTTCCTCCAATCCCTGCCAATGAAGCCATGCTGCCAGACCCTGGACCCTTGCCTCTTCCTCATTCTACAGTACCTGTTGTAGTTCAACCACCTCCATTCTTGTCCTTATCAATCTCCAGTCCTCCTCCCCCTCCAATGTCACCAGTCTCGCCCAGTCCTCCAAGAGTCTAGACAGTCTACTAGAAGCCCACTGCACCCACCACCTCCTCTGTTTCCCAGCTTCCTTACCAGTCTCACTCCAGTAGGTCCTGGCCATCTCCTTTATCCTCATCTACCAAATACCAACTAGGGCACCTTCCTGCCTCCAGCACTCCACTCTCAGTTGAATGTCTTCAGCCCACTCATCTCACTGGATCTTATCATCTAGTAAGGAGGAATTGAGACACCAATGTCCAGGCCCATCCCCACTCTCTCCAAAATGTCCCTGCCCTAAAAGCCCCCAATGATCTGACCAAGGACACCATTCCACCTCCAGCGACTTCCAAACATCCAAGCCCCAGCAGCTGGCCATCAGAATTCAATCAATCCTCATCCCTAGGCCCCCAGCCCAGTGTGTGTATACCCTCCTATCCCCCCAACATCCTCTACCTGCATCCACCAGAGCACTCAGTCTTTCCACTTCCTCCCATGCTGCCAGTCCTCCACTCTGATCCTCAGCTCCTCATCCTCCATCAGTTCTATCCCTCAATATGTCTCGGACCATATTGAAGTCCCCACTGAGCATATCCACCCCAACCTCCACAAGAATTCCACTCTCCTGTAAGCCCTTCACCCAATTTCCATGCTCACCCCATACCACAGAGCAGTAACAGGATCCCACTGTGACTGGCTCCCAACCTATGCATATCCACTCTCCCCAGACCAATCTATCCCCCCAGCTCTGTATATCTCTTATCTCCCCTCTGCCTTTCTACACCAGAATCCCCACCTTGCCCTTCCAGACTGCCTCACCTCCCCACTCCTTCATCCATTCCAGTCTATTCAAATCATCCTCACACCTGACATCCTGCAAGAGGAAGAGATCAGCCTCCAATCTCTTCAGCCAAGTAAAAATGTTCTTATGTCAATAAGTGCCTTGTAACCCATTCATGTTTAAAGAAAAAATGTTGGTTGTACTATTCATAATGAAGAATGGTGTGTTATCAAGCTTTTCCTACTGCTCTATATTCATCTCCTCCTGCACCAAGTCCAGATTATATTCTGCAGTCACCACCTCCTCTTCAGCCCTCTGAGCCTCCAGTCCAGCCAACAGCTCATTCATCTCCCCATCTGCCTTCTCCTCAAATTTCTCTTGATACTCCAGGCAGGCTTCCTGCCAGAGCTGCAATCCATGATGCTTGGTCCAGCAGTATTCAGTCCTCTCTCCCGTGACTCCCGCCATCTCCGCCTCCTGCTCCTTATCTATCTCATAGCCTTCCTCCTCCAGATACATCACAAGAATTTCCACCTTTAATGCCATTACCACCCCCTCCCCCTGCAGGATCCTTACCCAATGCTCATCGCTCATTACCCTCAAATCCACCTCTCCCAGCTCCTCAGCCACCAGGTTGTTTATCATCCTGTACATCCAAAGTAGGTTCTCCACCTCTTTTCCTCCAGGGGTCACCGGCCTCCCACTATCCAGTATTGTGATATCAGCTCCAGCACTCACAGCCTCATCCTACTTCTCTGGGACATCCATCAGTTCCTCCTCACTGACTGCCACCACTTGTCTCCCTTTTGCTGCCTCCAGAACTCCAAATTGCACTTGCTGGGTCCCCCGCATTGACACATCCTCCACCACCCTGCTTTGGGAAGCTGGGCCCCACCTGATAAGGGGAGTAGGGGTAGGGGAGTCCTCCCATATCTCATCCCAAACCTCCAGCATATCATCTGCTTATGGGTCCTTGCTAGTCACTGTAATAACTCTCACTTCTATCCCTCTCTTATCCTTTAGATAATTAGGGAAGTGGACTATTACTTAGGGACATAGTACACAATGTATACTAAGAAGCCTTCAGTTGAGGAAGCGCTCACTTTAAGTAGTTGTAGCGGCAGTGCCTTATCTTTCAAAGGTCTTTCTCTTGTGTGCCTTATCTTTTAAAGGTCTTTCTCTTATGCCCTATTTCAAGGGTCTTGTTCCTTGCTGTGTACAGACTAAATTCACCTTGGAATTCAGGTTCAATGGATTTACTTAAGTCTTTGGGGATTTATATACCAGTCTCAGTTCTGGCAGAAGTTAGCTAGACTTCTGGAGTTTAGTCAGAAATACTAGAGTCACTTAGATGTCATTACTAAGACTCAGGAGAATGTGTGTATGTGGGGGGGACTTGATTCTTGTATCAAGGACTGAACTAAAACTACTTTATTTCAGATGGAAACTGGGGGTATTTATACAAGTTGGTCTGCGATTTCTGACTAAGTATGAGTGACTAATTTGGTAACTATAATGAGGTTTGTGATCATGACCTTTGTCAGGTGGTTTTGGATAAAGAATATCTTTGTGATTAGGACCTCAATTACTAGGCAATGATCAGCAGCTGTAGTAACTGTTGCTGCAATGCCGGTTGTCAGAGATAAGCTAAATATTGTTTTCCGTATCATTTTGCATCATTCATCATTCGTAATTCATATGTCACACTTCGATCATATGATGATGTCATTGCCGGGTCACGTGATCATTCGTCTCATCACATCTCATCTGTTCGCTCATTCATTCTATTACATCTTTCCCCCCTTAGAAATCAACATCCTCGTTGATTGAGAAATTGAGAACCAGGGGAGAGAAAGATGGGGAATTCTGCTCAGGATTGTTGGCATCATCTTCAGTAGCAGGGGGGGTGGTGGTTGCTGATGGCTCGCTGTTCAGGATGGAGAAGTCAATGAGGTCTGCAAATGGTTTTTGCATTGGGATAGGTGCTGGTATAGGGGTTCTCCATCTGATGTGGTTGGGGCCATCCAAGTAGGGTTCTTGGTCCTCATGCCTGGGAATATCCATTTAGATGGGCAGTCCTTCAAAGAGGTCAGAGAGGCCTTGGAGCTATTGGTCAGAGTTGTCATTCAGGAAAGGGCTCCAGTAGGGTTCACAGTCAGTAGACTTGGGGTGATCCAGGAGTTGGCTTCTTGGGCTACCTTGATCTCTAGTTCATCAACTTCAAAGAAGGAGAGGTTCTAGAAGTCCTTCAGTTGGACATAGTTGAGGTTGGGGATTGCAAAGGGTGCATGGTGCATGATTCGATAGACCTTCTTGGCAAGTCTTTGCTCACTTCCATCCAGGTGAGTCCAATCAGAGACTTGGTCCATGGACAGGTCCTTTGCCCATTAGAAGAGTTGATGTCTAATCTCATATTTGTGCCAGATCTCTAGGCGACTGGTGGCAAGGTAGGCTCTATTGATGACTTCACAGCGGTTGAGGACATAGTGTCCTAGGTCCTGGCTGGAGAGGTTAAGGGCCTCTGAGCAGCAGTTCCTTCCTTGGATAGCAACCTGGATGTGTCCAAAGAGACAGTCAACCTGGCTTGGGAGAGGCTAGCTATGGCAGGCAGTTTGGCAGTGAGTGGTGGGCATTCTTATCTTGTCCTTTCTTTGTGAGAAGAGGGGGATGAGAGTTGTAGGGTATTCTTGCCTAGGGTATTTATACTTATTCACCCATCTGATGTAACCTTCCTGTGGTCATGCTTTCTAGCAAAATGTATGACCTATTGCTGTAAGTAGGGCATGTACTGGTCACATGAGAAAATCCTGATTTTAAAGCTCTTGTCACTCATAGTTGTAGTTATACAGAGTTAACAGGTCTTGGTCCACTTTTTTTTTATGTGGTTGGCACATTTGCAAGGACTGGCCATCCTTGTCTAGGGCGAGGGCTCCCATTGTCATGGCTGGGGGTTCGAACCTCTCGGAAATAGACTTTTCTTGTAATCCGAGGCAATTCCTAATAACAATATCTGTCACATGGATGGGCTTAGACTGGTTTTGACATTGTCAGCTTTCCTAAGTTCCACATGAAGTATCCGGTATCATCCAGCAGAGATGACACAGATGGTGTGAAATGGAGTTGTTCAAATGTGTTTTGCTGTACTGTACTAGATTGTTCTTTTGCTCAGGTATCTTCTTGTTAGTTATCCATAGTGTTCCTTTTTTCGCAATATTCAGTATTATATGTTTCTGGATAAAATATATAGTATCCTTCTGCTCACTATGCACTCCAATACTTAGAGCTGTAGTTCCTTCCTTTGCTGGGGAGTTAGTGTTTCCATGTAGTCCTGGAGGGCTTCGCGTGTATTCTTCAGGGCTTCTTCTTTTTCCCAGATAGCATCATGGGTGGGGTAACCCTTCCACTTGATCAGGAAAAAACACTTGACTGTTTTGGGATATTTACAGACCTTGTGGTCAAGTACTTCCTCAATTTTGAATTCCTCATGATCATTGATCCTAATTGGGGGTAGTGGTAGAACTGTATGCTCGGAGAATGGGTTTTCATGGTAGTCCACCAATTGGCTGATATGGAATACTAGGTGTACTTGGATATTATGGGGAAGTTGCAACTTGTAGTTGACTTCGCTGATTTTTTCCATGATCTTGTATGGTCCAATTCTTCTAGCATAGAGTTTCTTGGCTGATTGTTGTGCCAGGGTGTCTGGGTGGAGGTGGTCTATTCTAAGCATGACCATGTCACCAATATTATAGGAGACTTCTCTTCGCATCAGGTTTGCATACTTGGTCTGATAGTCTTGTGCTTCTATGAGAGCATCCCTTGTCATTCAGGTAAGGTCAGAAATAGTCTCGGCCAGATCTTGGACTGCTAGGACTACTGATTTTGCAGTGGTACTTGGAGTCCTTGGGTGTTGACTGTGGTTCAGGAAGAATGGGGTCTTCTTTGTAGAGGTTTGCTGACTGTTATTGTAGGCAAACTCGGCATGGGCTAGGTACTTCTCCCAATCATTTTACTTATAACAGCAGAAGATGCTAAGCATCTGTTTGAGAGTTCTGTTGGTTCGCTCAGTTTTACCATCAGTCTGAGGGTGGTAGGCAGTAGAGAACTTAAGCTTGGTTCCATGGAGGGAGAAAAATGCCTTCCAGAAGCTGCTTGTGAACTTGGTATCTCAGTCAGATATAATAGTGCTAGGTATACCATATAGCCTGAATACTTGGTTGAGAAAGATCTCAGCAATCTCTGGTGCTGTAGCGGTGGTCTTGGTGGGTGCAAAATGGGCTTGTTTACTTAGGCAGTCTACAAATACCACTATGGCATCCCATCCTGCCTTGGTCTTGGGGAGTTGGACAATGAAGTCTATTGCAATCTGGTCCCAGTTGTGACTTAGGATAGGCAAGGGTTGCAGAAGTCCTGTTGGTAGCTTGTTACCACTTTTAAACCTTTGGCACATCTCGCATGAGGCCACAAAGTCTTTGATATCCTTGGTCATCTTTGGCCAATAGAACTCTCTTGAGAGGAGGTTGTAGGTCTTTTCGAAACCAAAGTGTCCTGCTGCAGGAGTATCATGGAGTTCCTGCATGATCTTGAGTCACAGAGTATCATTGTTGGGTACAACCACTTGGTCATGGTCCCTGTAGATAAGTCCATCATGGTAGGTGAATCTCTTGGCCATTTGCCTTATGGGTTCTGGGACCTCAGCCTCTGGGTCTTGGCAGAATTGAAGGAAATTCATCAGGGGGCTGTCTTGCTGGTAGCCTTCCTTGATCATCTGGGTGAGGTCTCTAATTACCTCAACCATGAAGACAAGTTCATCTTCCATATACCTGGAGAAACCATCAGCCACATGGTTGGTTTTTCCTGGGATATACTTGATTTCTATATCAAAGTTGGCAATGATTTCCATCCAGTGGGCTTGTCTGTAGGTCAGCATAGGCTGTGTGTGAATATACCACAGTGCATAGTGATCAGTGTAGGCCACAAATGGCTGTCCTAGGAGGAAATGGCACCATTTCTGGAGTGCAGTGATGATAGCCAGGAGTTCCTTCTCATGGGTGGTATACCGGGTCTTAGCTGGCTTGAGTTTCTGAGAAAGGTAGGCCACTGGGCAGTCTTCTTAGCTGAGTACTGCTCCAATAGCAATATTAGAGGCATCTGTAGTCAGGGTGAATGGTCTGGTAGAGTCAGGTGCAATCAGCACTGGGGCCTCAGTAAGGAGTCTCTTGAGGTGGTCCATAGCCAGAGTGCATTTGGGGGTCCATTCAGCTTTAATGTTCACTCCTTTGTGGGCCAGGCTGGTCAGTGGGGCTGCAATAGCAGAGTATCCTTGGATAAACCTTCGGTAATAACTGGCAATACCCAGAAAGCACTGGAGTAGCTTGAGGGTAGTAGGGATAGGGATATCCTTGAGGGCTGATACCTTTTGGGGGTCCACATTGATATCTTCAGCAGAGATGATATGTCCTAAGTACTCAATCTGGTCTTGATAGAACTTATACTTACTCATCTTGGCATAGAGCTGGTGTTCTCGCAGGAGGGTCAGTACTTGTCTGAGGTGGGTGTAGTGTAACTCTACTGTCTCGCTGTAGATTAGTATATCATTGATATATACAAGGACACAGATGTTGAGGAGTGGTCCAAAGATATCATTCATCAGATACTGGAATATTGCTGGTGCATTGGTCAATCCAAAAGGCATGACTCGGAACTGGTAGTATCCAAACTGTGTTCGGAAAGCTGTCTTTTCAATGTCCTTCTCATCAATGAGAATCTGGTGGTAGCCATTTCACAAATCCAGTAGAGAAAAGGTCTTGGCCTTGAAGATTTGGTGTAGCAACTCATCAATCCTAGGTAAGGCATACTGGTTCTTGATAGTGATCTTGTTGAGGGCTCTGTAGTCAATACACATTCGCAGAGAGCCATCTTTCTTCTTGACAAATAGAATGGGGGCTCCAAATGGAGAGTGGCTGGGTTCAATATATCCTTGGGCCAGTAGTTTGGTCAATTCATCCTTGAGGGTCTTGAGCTCAGATTGGGCCAGTTGGTAGATACTCTTGTATAGGGGTTCAGATCCTAGAATAAGATCAATTCTATATTGAATTTGACGCTTGGGTGGAAGTCCTTGGGGATCTTGGAATACATCCTGGAATTCTTCAAACAGTTCTTGAGCTTCTGTTGGAATTGGGCTACTTGTAGCTTCAGTGACTTCTTGTACTATATAGATGAAGTAGGTGTTTCCCTTTTTTCAAGAGAGTCTTTTCATTTGAATGGCAGAGATGATTTCGATTCCTTGATGGTTGGTGCCTTCCTGGGGTATCAGGGTGATCTTTCTGCCTTCATGGATCAGGTTAACCTCATTGGTTCTCTAGTTGATATCTGGGTTGTGCTGGGTCAACCAGACTTTTCCTAGGATGATGTCCTGTTCTGGGAGATCTACAATGCTGAAGTCCAACTTCTCTTGATATTTGCCAATCTTGAGTAAGAGATCTTCACAGATCTTGTTCAATGGCACAGTCTTTCCATCACTGAAGGTAACACTTCTTTTCTCAGTAGTTGGTCTGCTTTGGGCTCCAATCCTCTTGGTGGTCTTGGTGCTGATATAGTTTCCAGTAGCACTACTATCAAGCAAGACATTGACATTCTGTCTGTGGACTTGGCCTGTAAACTTGATGCAACTGTCCTCCTTCTTGATGGTGTTGAGCTCTTTATCCTCATTGTTGTCCCAATTGCTGTCAGTCTCCTCGAAGTCAGTTTCTCCCCATCCTTTACAAGGAGGGTTGTCTTGTTTGGGTTCCTCAGTCTGTGGGGCTTGACACTTCTCAGATTGAATTTTGAAAACTTTGGAGAGGCATGCATGGTATTTACCAACATGGTCCATACAGTACATTCAAATAGAATGAGGGCATTGTCCACATAGTACATAACCATCTGCAATTCTCTTATACCAGTTTTTATTATCTTTCTTCATGGTAGTGACCTTTTGACTGGGAGGTTTGTTGGTAGATCCAAACCCTTTCTTGCCATGGTCTGTCTGGGAGAGCTCGGGGACTTCTTCAATGATGAGATCTTGATGGATTTCTTTGATGATTGCTTGGGCAATTCTTTGGCTAGTTTTGACTTCAAATGATGTATCTCCAAAATTTCGCAAGATGACACAGATTTCACCAGTAAATCCTTGGTCAACTACTCCTCCTCCTAGTCTAATGTTGAACTCTTTGGCTAGGTTGCTTTATTCAGCAAAGTGGATGTATGTATCTTTAGGAGCTTGTATTGCAATCTCTGTTTGTACTGTAGCATTGATACTTGGTGGAATAGTGAGGTCTTGACTGCTGTAGAGATCATAACTAGCATCGGTTGGATGGGCCTTAGTGGGGATGGTAGCCTTGTACTATATCTTCTGTACTTTGATGACATTCTTGGAGTTCTTCTTTCCTGGACCTTCTCTGATGACAGTAATGTTCTGGTAACTGGGTTCGCCTGATCTGTTCTTCTTCTTAGAGCATTTGACTGAGATATGTCCTGTCTTCTTGCAGATGAAGCACAATCCCTTTTCATGGAGCTGCCTCTTTTCATCCTCGTGGGAGGTCTGGGTCCTCTGGGGTTTCGCTGGTTCCTTTGATCATATCTTTGATCATATCTTTGGTCATTCCTTCTGGTGGGATTTCTCCTGTCTTGGTTATCCTTCTTGTGTTCTTGATTTCATGGAGCTTGTGCAGCAAGGATTTCGCAGGCTCTTCTTTGTACTTGGGCAAAGCACCATAAGTAGTGGGGACATCCTTGGGGTAGACCTTGTTCCTTGATCTTCTGGGTGAGCCAGTCTGGTAGGGCTGCAAAAAGATAGTTAGCTCTGGTACCATTGATGGCCAAATTGTTCTCCTGGTAGGTAAGTCCGACGGTTTTGAGATAGGCATCCATTCTGGTAGCAAAGGTCTCTAGATCTTCTTCGCCATTCTTGTGAAACTTCATCTGGGATAGTTTGTTCCAAGTTTCTTGTATGTAGGCCACATTTCAGAATTTGGTCAGTAGCAAGGCCTTGAGTCCTGGGCCTGCTTCATGGTTATCCCAACCTGGTCTATTGTTGCCAGGTATTTGTCCATTGACTTGAGGGTGGGCTTCTCAGGTTACTGGGTATTATTCTAAGGTTCGCCAGAATTCGGCTGCTGTTCCAGTGAAGAATGTGGCTACTGTTTCCACTTGTGCTGCTGATATGGCAAACAGCTGTTGAAGGGTGCTGTTCTGGTTGTTTATAAGCATTTCTATAAGTACTTGGTTGTCATTCCATTGATTTGCTTGGTAGCCTATATCAACTATATTGATGAAGTTTTCAATATCACTGTTCTTTCCACTGAATGTTGGAATTCACAAGGTCTTGGTTGGTTTGTTCTGCTCAGCAATCTGTCCTACTATCCCTGCTAGTGCTGCTAGCTGGGTGGTTAGTACTGTAATGTTGGTATCTACTATTGTGTTGACTATTGGTAGTAGACCTGTTGGGGTAGATTCTCCTGAAGATTGTTCTGCTTGGTGGGGTTGTGGTGCTGTATGACTTGGAGTTACTTGATTTCTGGATATTAAGTCAAAGAGTCCTGTGAGAGAAGATAAACCAAATCTCTGTATAGGTGGCTGAGTTGGTTCTGGGGTCTGATCTTCTTGACCTATAGTCCCTTGGTAGATTTCTAGGCGTGCTGTTCCTCATTGACTATCATCAGACTGGTAACCTGTAGAGTCTTTGTCTGACTCCCTTCCCTGATGAGATAGTGCATCCTCATACTGACTAGGTTCTTCAAAGAGGATATCAGTCTCTGGCTGAGTAGATGGGCCTGCTATTTGTTCAGCAGTAGGAGATGGTTGGTCTGCTTGCTCATTCTCGTACCTGGTTATGGCAGAGACGTAGTATACAACTAGCCTATAGTAGAGGGAGGTCTTGGTTGGGGTATGATGATATCTATCAGAGGCAATCTACTCAGCAGCTGCTTCTCTTGCAGCAGGGGGTGAGATATAATCTAAAAAATCCTGGGTAGTTATAGCAGTAGACTCTGGAGTCCTAGTGGTTCCAATGTGTCCTCAGAGGAGTTCGTAGAATCTACAGCAGCTGACAATATTCCTAAGTCCTGGGTGGTATATCCTAAAGGCCTAGTATAGATCCTTATAAGTCTGGTCAATTACAAGCTGGTGGGTCTCTGTGTCTGTGATTTCCTGGTACCACCTGGTTCTAATGGCAAGGGCTTCTCTGGCTCTAGTTTGGGGATCCACAGTTGTTTCTGGGGGTTACTCCTGTCCAAGGTTGGTCTTATTCCAACTTCAGGAGTGTGTTCTTTGGTGCCTTCTTGGCTGGTAATCTGCTGCTACCAAGTTGTAATAACTCTCACTTCTATCCCTCTCTTATCCTTTGGATAATTAGGGAAGTGAACTATTACTTAGGGACTTAGTACACAATGTGTACCAAGAAGCCTTCAGTTGAGGAAGTGCTCGCTTTAAGTAGTTGTAGTGGCAGTGCCTTATCTTTTAAAGGTCTTTCTCTTGTATGCCTTATCTTTCAAAGGTCTTTCTCTTGTACCCTATTTCAAGGGTCTTGTTCCTTGCTGTGCACAGACTGAATTCGCCTTGGAATTCAGGTTCAATGGGTTTACTTAAGTCTTTGGGAATTTATATACTGGTCTCAGTTCTGGCAGAAGTTAGCTAGGCTTCTGGAGTTTAGTCAGAAATACTAGAGTCACTTAGATGTCATTACTAAGACTCAGGGGAATGTATGTGTATGGGGGGGACTTGATTCTTGTATCAAGGACTGAACTAAAACTGCTTTATTTCAGATGGAAACTGGGGGGTATTTATACAAGTTGGTCCATGATTTCTGACTAAGTATGAGTGACTAATTTGGTAATTATAATGAGGTTTGTGATTACGACCTTTGTCAGGTGGTTTTGGATAAAGAATATCTTTGTGATCAGGACCTCAATTACTAGGCAATGATCAGCAGCTGTGGCAACTGTTGCTGTGGCGCCGGTTGTCAGGAATAAGCTAAATATCGTTTTCCGCATCGTTTCACATCGTTTGTCATTCGTAATTCATATGTCGCGCTTCGATCATATGATGACGTCATCGCCGGGTCACGTGATCGTTCATCTCGTCGCTTCACTCGTTCGTTCTATTACAGTCACCTCCCTGTTCTCACTAGTCCTCTTCCCAGCACTCCCACCTCTCTCGCCTGCCCAGACACTTGCTTTGGCCCCCCCTGTATCCACTATCCTGCTTGTATCCTTCTGAGACCCACCCTTCATCTTTGCCAGCAGTTCCTTCTGTCTCTTACATCTCTGATCTTGTTTCCACTGCTCCTTGCTCACTTGAATCCACTTCTCATCTACCACCTCCAAGTGTGTTGCCTCCTCAAAGGCCCTCTATGCCTTCACCTGCCACTCTACTACACCACTCAACTCCTCCAGTGCTTCCAATAGGTCCTCTTCCTCCTCCTCACTTTCCTTTATCCTTGTCACCTTATATATGATCATTCTCCAGACTATATCAGAAGGCCAGTCCCTTGCCTTCCTGGTGGCCTCTTTCCCTCCAGCTGAATCCTCACATCCACATCTCCAGTCCTGAGCAAGGTCCCCTCCCAGACTCTGAATTCAATATCTACTACCTCTCTATACTCTATTATGACCTTCACAACTCTCCTTCTTGTCTCCACTACTGTCACTATGGGCACCTCTTTCACCAGCAGTTGGATTACTCTGAGATCCCATTTCAGGCATCATGCCATTGGAACATACACCTCCCCAACTATCAATCCAATCTTCAATGCTTCCTCTAAAGGCTTGGCCTCCTCAAAGCCCACCTCTACTCCCTTCAGTTTTTTCAAAAACTTTATGAATGCTGCTCCAGCCACCTGCTTAGCAATTAGCCCCAGTACCATTTTCACCATCACTGCTAGGCCCTGGAAGCACAATGTCACTGCGAATGCCGAGATTGATTTCTTGAATAATGGTACCACTGCCAGACCTATTACACCATCTGCTAAATCTCCTTGTCTCCCAAGCCCCAGTCACTCAGCCACACCATCCACAGTCACATCTGGATTTTTTTCCAGATTAGCAGTCCTGTCTCTATCAGCCATCACACCCCCCTCAGCTATTATACCTCTAGCCCCACTACTCCCTCTGCTAAGGACTACTTTCCTCTATACTGTCACCTTCTCCGTTTTCTTGCCTTTCCTCAACCAACCCTCCAGCCCTAATGTCTGCCTTCTCCCCTTCACCGTCTCAGCAAAGCTCGCCCTCTCAGATCTCTGTCCTCCACTACTGCCTCCTCCCCTTTCATGTCCACCTGCCAGCAGCCCCCTCATATCTCCCCCCAGGCTAGGGCCTCTCCCCACGTACTGCCAGTCGAACGCACTCAGGCCTCCCTGCCTAATACATACCTCAGATTGTCTGTTAGTCACTATATTGCTAGTCTCTTTTCTCTAAAAATGATATTATAGTTGCTTTTCAAAAGTTATATAACCCGAGAGGTACCAGAGAGAGATGGATGATATATATTCAGTCTTTTATATATCACATCTTAAGACCTAGAACTAGTCATCACTCTACTCTGGTCAAATTTTCAAGCCATCTATCTTTGTAATTATTGAAGACTATATTAAGTATAAAGTTGAGAAAATTCTCAATAAATGAATCTGCTATCACTATTCTGAGTACCTGGTCAAGTAGATGATAGACTATCTTAAATATGATATGAACTACTAGTTAACCTCAAAAACTCTTAAGACCTAGTTCAAGACTTTAAGATAAAATATATTACTCAATTCTTATAGTAACTTTCTTAGATTATTGATAATCTATAGTAATAACCAGTATCTTATATATCAGAAGTTTACTTTAGAACCTCAGAACTAGCAGAATATTTAGTAAATAAGAAGTCTACTAAAATGAAGCTACTAGCTAGATTCAAATCTCTCTTAGTTGATTAATCTGATAATAAGTCCTCTGCTTTATATAAGGATGGCTAGTTCTCACCAATATACTAATATAAGTTTGAGAAATTTTGGTTAAGTATATTTAGTCTTATATAATCTAAGAAATTAATAAGGATGTTAGTTTTTAAGAAGAGAGGAATGTAATAATTTTAGTTATATCTTAGTTTTAATATTTTTTCATATTATTTCTCTAGTCTTTTTTTATCCTTTCTTAAATATTCTACTATACTTCAATATCTTCCAAATATCTAGAAATCTTCTCTTGGCACTAAGACATTATTAGAACATTCTTATTATTTCTCAATATCAAATATCTTATCTTAGCTAGTTATAAAATCTTTTGGAATATTGTAGAATTCTATTAATTATCTTTGTTAAGAACTTATTTCTTGATCTTTCTCTTCTTTTCCAAGATCTTTTCAGATCTTTCTTTCAGATCTTATATAAATATCCTTGTTTTTTTTTTTTTTTTTTTTTTTTTTTTTTTTTTCTTCTTTTTTTTTTATTTTTTTTTTT
>RBNI01002037.1:0-19949 GCA_003990745.1 Jimgerdemannia flammicorona | reverse complement strand
CCCCCCTATTCCTTCATACTTGAAAGACACCCTTTTGCTCACTACCCCAACTCTCCCCCTACTCTGCATATAGATTTTCTTAACCAAACTATGCTGCCAACTACCCTGCAGGGCCCAATCAAGCCACCAGCCAATCAAGATGTCCTCTATCATCCCTTCCCATCTCAGCAACCATGCCCTCAACCTTGTCTCCTCTCATCCTCGAAAACAAACAACCAGTGACCTGCCAACCCCACCCATATAGCTATAACCCAACCTAAAGTGAGTCACTCTGACCCAACCCCCTCCACCAATCTATCCTGTAAATCCTCCCAACAGCCCATCACACCTACTCTCCTATATACAATACCCAGTTGATACCCAACTACCAACCAAATGTCACTAAGTACTACACACTCTCCCAGCCAATGTTCAGGCATCTGTACAAAACCCCCTTCTTGCTCTATATTATAGCACTCCTTACAGTCAAAATTTCCCCCCTCAACTAGATGGTCTGAGTGAATGTTGAGCATGACATTCCTCAATAGCAAGCACCACCAGACCATTCAGTACTTTGGTGGCATCTATCTCCTGACCTTTGCACTCTAGGCCCAGACTATATTCCAATCCCACTTGTCCCCAATACTGGTCTGCTGCCATCCACTAGGCCACAAATCCTGGCCTAACACCCTCTGACACTCTACCCCATAACTAATATCGAAATTGAGTAGTGAGATTCCCCCCAACAGTACACAGTCTCATCTCTACATCACAGAGCCCCAAGGCATCTCCCCTTCATCTCCCTGCTAGTAAATTCCAATATAGTGTGCTCTATCTACAACCTCTATCAGAATTCCCTATACCACATATGACTATTATTCTGAAGCCTGATCAAGGAAAGTAGATTATCTATAGAGCCTCTCAGTGAGGACCTCATCTCCCAGACCTTCTCCATCAGAGGAACCCAGCTACTATTTCTCACCTCTACTACCCTCTTCAACCACCATGCTCTCAGGCAGTGCAGCCTCTTTAGAAAATCAACCAGCCCCAGACAACCTCTAGTAACTGATAGAGACAAGACTTCCCAGTTAATCTGACTTCTCCTCCCAGCCCAGATCCAACCCTTGGCCAGTTTTAACAATTGCTTCTCCACCCAGGCTGAGAAGTTCAGATAATAAGCCAAATACTATCTTTAGTAGCCAGTAGACATTCAAAACAGAAACATGCCCAGCTAGAGACAACTGACCATCACCCCAACTCTGTAGAGCCTCTCCTGAGATCACAACTTACTGCTCCCATCAAGCTCTAGGTAAGACTGACCCATAAACTGAGAGATAAACACCTAGATATATACTGCCTCCCTGGTAGAGACAATTGTTCCAATGACATCCCTACCACCAAGCCCTTACCTAACACTATCATCTCACACTTGTACCAGTTGAGTTTAGTCCCAGAATGCAACTCATACTACTCTACCTTGCCTTAAGTTCCTCCACATTGGTAATTGATCCCAGGCCAACCACCATATCATCTGCAAAGGCTCAAACCTTCCATCCAATGCTCAATACTGAGAGCCCAACTATCTTCTACCAAATCCTATCTATCAATGGCTCCAATGAGAGTGCATACAAAATGAGAGACAGCAGGTCCCCTTGGGGGACCCCCCTACTCAGTGGAAAAGCTCCTTCTTGGTGCCCATTATATATGAGTGCTGCTTGACTCTCTTCCAGTAGGCTGATCATTACCACTCAGAACTATTGAGGATTGCCAATCCTATCTAGTACTTTTGTCAACCAGACCTGCTGAACATGGTCATATGTCTTCTCTTGATCTAGAAAAACCAGACAACCATCCAGTCTACAGATTCATGTCCCCTCAATAATACCATACACCCAAGCTGTGCTATCCCTAATGAGCTGGCCACTCACAAAGCCCCACTGCTCCTCCCCCAACACCTGCTGGGCCACCTTCTGCATCCTTGCCACCACCAACTTAGTAACCAACTTCCTATCTATATCTAGCAGTATGATCAGCTGCCAGTTCCTCCATATCTCTCTCCTGCTATTGTCCTTATAGAGCAGCACCACCAGCCCCAGATCCTGCTTGCCCACCCATCTTCCAGATTCTAGTACTAAGTCACACATTGCCATCAATTCTCCAGCACACCAGAGATTCCCACCATCTTCTTCCAAAAGACCCAGGGCAAGCCATCCTCCCCTGGTACTATATCCAGCAAAGTTGTAGCAAGAACCTGATGAATCTCCTCCTTCTGTATCAGCAACACCAGGCTGTTCATTCCTCTCACCTGTGGTGGGTGCCAATCCTCCAAAGTATGGTTAATGATAGCCTCATCAGCTCTCCCCTCCTCCTCACTCTACAGACCACTCTACTTCCCCTTTAAAAACTCAAGAATGTCTTATATACCATGCACCAGATGTCTATCAGCATCCAATGCCCCCTCCTACCTCTGCTGAACTCTCCTTGCCTGAAGGGCCCTTGTGAGGAACTTAGAGGACCTCTACCCTTCCTCAAGTCCCTGCCAATGCAACCATACTGCCAGACTCTGTACCCATGCCTCCTCTTTCTTTCTCACCACTAGTTGCAGCTCCTCAATCTCCTTCTGTGTCTACAGCAATTGCCAGTCCTCCCCTCTTCCAGGGCCAACAGTACAACCCCATCCTCCAGAAGCTGAGCCAGCCTAGCAGAAGCCCATGCCACCCACTGCCTCCTCTCCTCAGTAGACCCTAGCAGCCTCCTTCAGCCACATCCATCTGATACCCATGGGGGCCCCCTCTTATACCCATCCCTCTACTCTCTGCTGAATGTCCACAGCCCACTTATCCCACAGCCCCTTATCATCTAGCAAAGAGGAATTTAGGCACAAATGTCCAGACCCATCCCCACTCCCTCCAAAATATCCTTGTCCCAACAACCCCCAATGATCAGATCATGGACACCACTCAGCCTCCAGCGATTTCCAGATATCTAATTCTCAGCAGTCTGCAGTTAAAACCTAGTTGATCCTCATCTCCAGACCCCTGACCCAGTGTGTGTAAACCCTCCTATTGCCCCAGAATCCCCTGCCAGCATCCACTAGTATACTTAGTCTCTCTATCTCCTCCCATGCTTCCAGACCTCCACTCCTACCCTCAGCCCCCCACTCTCTATCAGTTCTATCCACCAATACATCCCAGACCATATTGAAATCCCCACCTAGTATACATGCTCCCCCCATATAGCAGGACAGTAGCAAGACCCCACTGTAACTGGCTCCCAACCTACTCGAATCCACTCTCTCCAAACCAGCATATCTCTCCAACTCCTCACCTCACATATCTCTCCTCTGCCCCTTTGGACCAGAATCCCCACCTTGCCTTTCCATACAGCCTCTCCTCTCCATTCCTTAGTCCACTCTAGTCTATCCAAATTATCCTCACAACTGGCATCCTGCAAAAGAAAGAGATCTGCCTCCAATCCCTTCAGCTAAGCAAAAATGTTCCAATGCTGACACAAATCCTATAACCCATTCACATTGATAAAAAAAATGTTGGTTGTACTGTTCATAAGGAATATTGTGGAAATGAAAATATATCCTCTACTGCTCAATATTCCTCACCTCTCTTGCCAAGTCCAGATTGGGTTCAGCAGTCACTGTCTCCTCTTCAGCCCTCTTAGTTTTCAGTCCCTCCAGTATCTCAGCCATTTCCCCATCCTCCTTTTCCTCAAAATCCTCATGATACTCCAGGCATGCCTCCTGCCAGAGCTGTAAACCATTATGCTTTTCCCAGCAGTAGATGGCCCACTCATCAGCAACAACTGCCAGCTCAGCCTCTCTCTCCTTGTCTACCTCATACCCTTCCTCTTCCAGAAAAACCACCAGTACCTCTGCCCTTAATGCCTCCACTACTCCATTGCCATGCAGGATCCTTACCCAGTGCTCATCACTCATCACTCTCAAGTCTACTTCTCCCAGTTCCTCAGCTATAAGGTTATTCATCATCTGGTACATCTACAGTAGATTCCCCACTTCTTTCCCCCCAGGGGGTCGCAGACTGTCCTCTACTCAGCATCAAGATATCCTCCCCCACACTCACAGCCTCATTCCACCCCTCCTCTGGGACATCCACCAGTTCCTCCTCACTGACTGCTATCACTTGTCCACCTTTTATCACCTCAGAGACCTCAAAGGGCACTCACTGGACACCACACATGGGTACATCCTCTGCTGCTTGGCCCCTCATAGCCAGTCTCTGCCTGATAAGAGGGGTAGGGGTAGGAGACTGCTCCCAAACTTTGAACATACCATTCTTATAAGAGTCCTTACTCAGTACCTTCCCAGCCTCCTCCAAACCCACCTCCACATTCTCTTCTTGCCCCCCAGCCCAGTCACTTGCCAAAGCTCTCCCAGCCTCCTCACCAGCATCAGCAGCCCTCATCTCCTTTACCTCCAGACTCGCCAGCAACTCCCTCTGCCTCTGGCAACCTTGGGTCCTCTCCCACAGTCCCTTGTCAACACTGACTTGCCTCTCATTAACAATATCAACTCCACATACACCTTCCAAGCCTTTGCCCTCTGCTCCACTATACCACTCAGCTCCTCCAGCACCTCCAATAGGTTCTCCTCCTCCTCACTCCCCTTTACCTTCATCACCTTGCTCACAAAGGCTCCCCACATCATCACTGATAGACAATCACACATCTTGCCAGTAGCCTTTCTCTCTGCCAGTCGAATCCAGACATCAACATCCTCTGTCCAGAAGATGGTCCCTTCTCAGACTCTGAACCCTATATTAACCACCTCCCTGTACTCAGCCATGACCTCCTCAACTCTCCTTCTTGTCTCTACAGCAGTCACTATAGGTACTCTCTTCACATGGAGCTTCACCACCCTGTGGTCCCATCTCAAGCACCATGCCATTGGGACACACACCTCCCCAACCATCAATCCAGCCTTCAATGACTCCTTCAGTAGCCCCGCCTCCTCAAAGCCCACCTCTACCCCTTCCAGGCCCTTCAAGAACTTAATAGATACTGCACCCTCCACTTGCTTTACAATCAGCCCCAGAACTATTTTTGCCATCATTGCTAAGTCCATGAAGCACAGAGTGACTGCAAATTCTGAGATTGACTTCTTGAGTAATGGTGCCACTGCCAGTCTCATTATACCATCAGCCAGGTCACTAGGCCTCATGCCCTTCCCACTGCTCAGTCCACTATCAGCAGTTCTATCTAGATTTTTTTCCAGATTGCCTGTCATACTCCCATCAGCAGTCACCCCCTCAGCTACTACACCACTAGCCCCACTACTCTGGCCCCCCAGAGGAGCTCTCTCTTGAAGCCTCTGCCCTGTAGCCTTTGCTGTCACCTTACCTCCCCTCAGCCAACTCTCCAGCCCAGCTCTCTGCTGACCCCCCTTCACCTTCTCTGCAAAGCTTGCCATCTCTGTCTCCTGGCCTCCAGCACTGCCCAGGTTAGGCATTGTGAGTGGGAGCTAAGACAGGGGCTAGGGTGGGGGCAGGGGCAGGAGTGGGGGCAGGGGTTGGGGTGGGGGTGGGGGCCAGGGCAGAGACAGGAGCCAGGGCAGCTAGAGCAGAGGCAGAGGCCAGGGCAGAGGCAGAGGCTAGGGCACAGATGGGGTGGGGGTATTTTACAACTCAATATATATTATATAGTATTATTTGTGGCTTATATGTCAATACAATCAACTACACATAACAGCATATTATCAACATTATCAATAAACTGCCGCTCTTCAGGTTTTAGCTATTAAAAAAAAAAAAAAAAAAAAAAAAAAAAAGACTATCTGTGCCTACCAGACACACCTATGCCCAGTAGATATACCTGGTCACTCTTTTCTCTAAATAGCATTACTATATATTCTATAGTATATCATATAGTAATCAGATAGCATCTATAACAATTATTATATAGTGGGCACTAAGTTCTCTAAGTATATCAGATTTTCTTCAAGATGTATCTCTTAGATCAATATAAGTTTCTTATAAGCAAGTTTTATTGGAGTGCCTTCCCAAGATCTTATAGTTCTCAAACTTCTTATCTTTAAACTGTTCTGTTATCTCTTAGATTTGCTTGGTTGGAATTAAGTAGAGAACTGGAACTTCTGTACTTCTTGAGTAGTTGGGTATCTGAATACTTAAGTGTTTTAATACTGAGTATTTGAATACTGACTTTATTTCAAAGGAAATGAGAGGAGTATTTATATAAAATATAATTCAATGGTTGCTAAGTTATAAAACTAAACATAAATTCCAATAATCAAATAAATAAGATACTTGAATACAGAAAACTTGAGGTTATAAGTACAAATTTGAGTGCCTGTACAATTGATCAGAATGCTGGATTAACTTCTGAGTTACACGAGATCAGAATACTATAACAATTCCAACAGTTATATAAAGAACTCAGGGCAGAATGTTCAGAATCCTGGGGACTTCATCTTCATCACTATCAACAAGGATGTCTCAGCAGGTGGCCTTGTCCTTTAGAGGGAGTGGCCAGAGGTTGGCTATACCTCAGATTAAGTAGGTAACTATCAGTAAGTTAGAGAAATAGATACTATTAACTGAGGGGATCCAGTATTCCATTGTAGTACAGATACTATGAAGTTAATGAGTACTTATTCTCTCCTAAAAGAGGTGGGCCAGGCAGTTCATATGCTGCTTAGTAGAAGTATACAAGGAATCAATATGCTATCTATAGTATCAATAGACATAATATTGGTAGGTAGACTTATAGTTCTTATAGAAGGATATCTGAATGCTGGCCTGGATGAGACTGTGAGCCAGTGGTGCCAGTGTCATGGTGTCTGAGAATCACCCCTAATCTGCCAGGTCTGGGCATCCTATTGATTCATTCTTTTCATCATCTCAGTCATCAGAGTCTGATATAGAATGAGAATAGAGAGAGTGGTCACCATTCTCAACAGTTCTGGCCACTAGTTCCATCAGTTCCAGAATAGTGTGATGAGAATAAGGTATACATACTAGTCCTCTTTGACTTTGTAGAGGGTACAGTTGAGGAGGATTTACATATATTTCCAAGGTTGACTATAGGTATTGAAAGGCATCAATCTCTAAGGCATTGGGGTCCACTTTCTAGCTATTAAAGAGGAGTATCAGGGTTATTGTTCAAGAGGTGAAGTGGTCCAGATAGATGGGGCCCTATCAGTATAGATGTCTGAATACTGTGAGATAAAGCTGCAACTTGCTATATACTATATTAATAGCCTAATGGTTAATGCTCAGGAATATCCAAATAGCCTTGGAGATCAGGGCTAGTCACACCCATATCTTAGAAATAATGTTTGGAGTCTAAGTGATTATAGTGTGATATGTCATACAATCCTTCAGAAGTGGGCAGCAGGTATTGATGTGCCATATTCTGGGGTTGGAGCTCAGTATGGGAGATCTTCTAAGCTGTTCATACTCAGAGTTGTTCCTGGGGCTCAGTTGTAGAGAGTTATAGAAGTTAGGGTGAGAACTGTCCTGTAATCTATTTTCCCAGCTCTGGCTGCTATATCTATAGGATGAGAGAGTATTGCCTCATTGCTTGGAGGATTTCTTTATGATGAGAAGATATTTATGATGCTTGGCATCATCATAGAAATGGTGAGTGAACTTGGTACCAAATAAGTCACCATCATATTCAGAACTAGAGGCCACAGTGTAGCATGCAGAGATAAGTATGGGCAATCATCCAGCAGATTTTGTCAGTTCAATATATCAGTAGATCTGAATTTATTTGGCTTCATGGAAACTGTTCTGGAGAGAGTCTTGCAACTTTTCCACCAGGAAGAGAATGACAGTATTGGTGGAGGTCAGCACTATCAGAGCAGAGTTCAAGGACCTGGAGAGTGATGGCAATAGAGCAAAGGGTATTATAGATTGTCCATTGGGTATCAACAAGAACCTTGTCTACTTCTTTGGTAAACTTGCTGAAATCATCAGCAAAGGCTTTATCAATGAAGAGTGAATAGAGAATACCTCATTTGGATTTGGGGTTTTGATAGAGAAGTTTCTTGAACTGGTAGTGGTGAGGTGAGTATCAATGTATTCCAGAGGAATAATGTCTGTAAAAGTAGATGGTATATGATAGTACCCAATAGATTAAGATTTTGTAGTAGTGAGGAATTCCTCATCACTGCTGTCAGTATATATTACTATAGAGGTCCATATCATTGGGATGGTTATTGGTTCCAATCACTGTGTGGTTGAAATTATAAGACCTCTAGAGGAAGAGAACATCAATGAGACACTGTTATTTATGGCAGTCTACAACTGCTGAATCCAGCAGAGGAGGACAGAGACTGACTATAACAGTCTTGGTGACTTGTTAAAGAATCTTGATATATTTGGCCAGAGCAATCTGATGTTATTGTTGAAGTTGTTCATTGCTCATAATAATGTAGTAGAGGATATTTTACAGTCACAAGAAGAGATGAACTACCAAGCTTTCAAAATGACTAAGAGACTCCATGAGAGTCAAGATTCTTTTATTATAATACTTTATATGAGATATCTCATACATATGTCTTAGACAGATGAAATTTCAAAAATAAGATCTTGTTTAAGATAAAATAAAGTATGTCAATGCTTTCAGGATAACAGAAACCAACTCTGAAATGGTCTAGACCAAAGCAGAGCTTAGTCCTTATGTGATTTCAGTATGATGATCTTCTGTATAGTATGACAATCTCCAAAAGTATGTAATTTCTGATATAATTATCTTGGCATGACAGTCTTTATAGTATTTCTTATGTGATTTAGCAGATAACTTGATTTAGTATAGATTCTCCTAAATTGGTGGACTCTCTGAGAATAGCAGATAACTTGATAACTCAGATAACTTGATTGGTAGATAATTCAGATAACTCAGATAACTCAAATAATTCATATAATGGAGATTCTTTCTGAATTAGCAGGCTTCTGAAAAATAACTTGGATGGCATGGATTCTTAGCAAAGTTATATCAAAGACTGGCTTCATTTGTATGGAGGTACATTGGATAGACTGGTTCTACTGCCAAATTATATCAGAAGACTAGTTTGTGGCAAGATTTCTATTAGGCTCTTCTGGGAATGAATGTGGGTTCTTCTCTTAGCAAAGTTATATCAAGACTAACTTCATTTGCATAGAGTTATATCAAATAACTGGCTCTATTGAAAAGTTGTATCAGAAGACTAACTTTTGTAGCAAGAGAGACTTCTTGAAATGATAGCTATTTCTTAGCAGTGGATTCTTTAGACTTATCTGGTAAGCAATTAAAAATATAGCTGACTTCTCTTGAAAACAGACTTATTCTTTATATCAGAAAGTGGACAAGAGTGGAATATAGCTTATAACTTCTTAGCAGTGACTCATTGGCAGATTTCTCCTCCTAAGTATATTAGATAATTGGCTTTTGCTTTTGATTTTCAGACTGAGGTTTATTCAGTCTTATCTTTTATATAGTTATGATTGCTATTTAGTTGCTATTTGAGTAATTATAGAATATACAGTATGACTAAATATGGTATGTGAGTTTCACTGAACTCCCAGGATATAGATACAGTACTCTCAAGGTTCAGTTGTCTCAATCTGGATATCTGATGCTATTTATATATTTTCTGTAGTAACTTGATAACTATGAGAGTAACTATGATATATGAGGGTCATATCATCTAGATATCTGATACTTATGTTATATATCACAATATATTTTATATTTAAAATAAGATCTAATATCTTATATATTATTAATAAAGTGATTTATATTATATATACTAACTTATATTAGTTAACTATTAAGTATATATTTAAATACTTAAAAAAATTAGTATACTATATACTTATTTTAGAAGATGGTAAAGAATTATGTATAAGTAATAATAATAATAATAATAATAATAATAATAATATCAGCTCTCTAATATATATATTACCAATTAGATTAAAAGCCCAGATGATTACTGATTAATAATCAGATATCTCTTTTATGATTAAAATAAATATGTATATTATTTAATAATAAATAAATTAAGTAAATATCTATTACTACTTCTTTTACCTTAGCTATATAAATATCAGATATTATCAATAGTAATAAAGAAAATTATCTAGTTTTGAAGATTTTGAATTTACTCAAAGTAGTACTATATTATACTAAAATAATTATTAAATAAATATATTGATCAAAAATTGAATAAATTATAGTAGAAATAAGTATATAGATAAATAGTTTCATTTTGTATAAAAATGTGTAAAAAATGTTATTATATACTTAGAATATATCTATATAGAGTCATGATTACTAATTTACTTACCTTCTCAAACTAAAGTTTAAGTTATATATTCAAGAAATAAAACTTATTGATAATAATACTATATCAGTATTTGGTGAGATTTAGAATTGATTATAATATTATGAGACCTTTTCAGACTATTAAAAGCCTTCTTACTATATATATATCTATATCTTGCATTCTGTATTTCTAGCAAAACATTGTATTTTTTATGAGTATTACCTATATCACTTATCTATAAGTAGATATTACCAAATAAGTTTCAACTTACAAAAATTCTCTAGTTATAAAATTTAATAGTTTTAATATAAATTATACATATCTGGGTTACAGTTCTTGTAGTTCTTCTAGTTTCGCATGCATTTTATTGCCTTTTTTGGGTTATATATCTTATAGAGTGGGAGTATTGGGATGACAACTCGACATGTAAGCAGGTGACTTTACACTACATCCTCTTTTAGATCTTGATCAGCAATGTATAAATACGCGACTTATATATTATCACTAAACAATCTCTTCACTTGTATTCCTTGCAAATTCCACTACAGGTAGCAGGATGGGCAAAAAAACCAATGCATACGAGATAGACAAGTTAAGCAACTATTGGGAAAGGCTTCTAATCTGGGGTGATTCCAGGACAGTTCTTACAGGAACTGGAGACTGTCTTGGCAGGGACCGGGACAGGAAAGGTAGAACTATGACTAAACATCCTGGAACCTATTCATCGCCCTTTTGACAAATCATTGCCCAATTTGCCTTCTGGAAAATCATCAGCCTTTTGGCAATTTAAGCAATTTCGGTATATTGGAAAATCATTGCCCTTTTGTGAATCCGGATTCAAGGAAACAGTTCAGAGCCTTGGTTTGATTCATCACAGAGCTACATCCAATCTTCACACATTTCTGAGATTCAGTTTGATGATGTTGTCTTTCTCCCAGCTTTGAAACGATGTTCATCAGCTTAAGAAATTCATTCTACTACTTTAAATAACTACATTTCAGAGTAATGAATGAAGCTCCTCTCTTAGTTGATATATTCAACCCACCCATAAACCCTCCAGCTTCTACTGCAGTCAAGATTCGTATCAGCTATTTGTAGTGGTTATTTGTCTGCAGCTTTTTGCTTATTGCCCAGAAAATGATTTTATATGTAAAGGAGCAAGATATACAGTGAATGTCAGATAGGACTTTTCAGATTGAATAGAAATAAGAGCACAAATACATGCACCTATAAAAATAAAAGCATACCTCAGAGGATTATTGCCCAGGTTTTCCAACTCATCCTTTGTATAATACTCACAAATAGACCCATCAATGGATCCAGAGGCAATTTGGATTCCTGAGACGATCTCTGCTTGAAGTTTCTCAAGATGTGCCATGGCTTCAGGGATGTCATCTAGCCATTCCTCACCAGCGATATCTATCTCCATCCTTTGAAGAGCTTCCAATACCACATTGATGGTCAGTTGCATTTCAGGATCAAGGTTCCAGCACTTTTTATAGATGTCCAAATATTCGTGTGGTATACTGGAGACAAGTTCCTCATGTGATCCAGAAGTAGCCACATCAGGAGGAAACATTGCTGTTCCATGAGAGTAGATCCTTGCTGTAAGTTGCCAAAGAAGCATTCCAAGGCAATATATGTCAGATTTTTTCGTACATAGTGAATTTTTTTTAAATGCTTCAGGTGGACAATAATCCATCTGACTATAGATTTGCCCATGATGTGTACTGAAATGTTGTCCAGTATTGCTTATACCAACATCAATAATCATAGGGTTGATGTTAGGTTTACCAAGAAATACAATATTTCCTAGGTGCAAGTCATTGTGAATCAAATCAGCATTATGAATTACTTGCAACCGATGAGTGATCTTTACAGCAATTTGCCATATACATCCAGGAATTAGGTGGAGATGTAGTGAGGAGCTGTGTAAGATCACCACCAGCAGTGTATTCCATCACTATAATATAGTAACTATTCATATTGTCCATTGATAATCCTATAACAGCTGGTATTGATAATCTGCTAGATATATTGGTGAGTCGAAGATAGACATTGACTAGTATCTACATAAGAATTAGAGTGGGTGTGTCCAATATGAGTTATAGAAAAGAATACAATGATTAATTTCTGTTGATACATATAAGAGTAATTTGTAATCACCTCATTCTAGAGTTGATCTATTCCATGATTGTTCCCTTTCAACATCTTCAATGTGACAAATTTTCCTCTTTTCTGATTATCATTCACTTTGGCTTTATATATAATGCCAAATCCACCTTCATCCAGCTTTTCAACTAGGACAAATTCATGATAAGATATCCAAACCATATAAGCTGTAAGCTCGGTGATTTGAAGTATTGATAGGAACTCCATGAGCTTTTCATCATCGCTGGGAAAGATGGACTTCAATTTTGACATAACATTGATATCAGAATTTTTGATTATGTCCATGATCCAACTAAGTTGCAATAGTCCTGAGGCTGTTTTGTAAAGCCTGGTCAGTATTCAAAATTTATGAGTTAAGAATTTTTTTCCATTTGTTAAATGACTGTCCACACAGCTCATATGTACCATTGAGATTAGATTTGGACTTGGTGAAGATCATGTTCTGCTCCAGAGAATCAGCCATAACACCTATTATTTTGTCACTGATGACATTGTCTGATGAACAGCAGATGAATGAGTAAATATGAGCTCTCTCTAGTAACATTCAGGTGAGACAAACTTCAGACAACACTTTTGACAACATCTTCAAGTATTGGTGTTATCAACATGGCGAGCAATATGCATTCTGGTGGGCGTACTGGGCAGGGGGGCCCCAGTGCCTTTGACTGGCAACATGTGGGGGGGTTAAGGTGCTGGTATTGGCATGCCGAGTGCTTCGATGAGGGGATGTGGGGCCAGGGGTGGTGGCAGAGGAGGTGCAAGGCCACATGGGGGAGGGAGGATGACCTTCATAGATAAAGTCAGGATGGGAAAGCAGGCGACTGGGCTGGATGGCTGGCTGGAGCTGGGGAAGGTGTTTGCTACCACGAGTGGCAAGGAGGCCTCTCCACTGGGGGGTCAGCATAGTGGGGCTGGAGGTGGAGTGGCTGAGACAGTGACTGCTGATGGTGGTGTGATGGGCAATCTGGAAAAAAATCCAGATGTAATGGCTGATGGGGGACCTGGACAGGGGTGCAGCATGAGATCTGGGGACCTGGCTGATGGTGTGATGGGCCTTGTGGTGGCCCCGTTACTGGAAAAGTCTAGATCGGAATTCGCCATCACACTGTGCTTCTGTGGCTTGGTGGTTACAATGAAGATGGTACTGGGGCTGCTGGCTAGTGAGGTGAAGGGTGCAGCCTCAGTTAAGTTCCTGAAGAAGCTGGAGGCAGTCGAGGTGGGGTTTGAAGAGGAGGGTTTGCTACTGGAGGCAGTGGAGAAGGGTGTAGTGGTTGGAGGGATTTCGGTGCCAATGGCAAGGTGTATGCATTGGGATCCCCAAGTGGTTCATCTGGTGATTGCGGATATGCCAATGGTGAAGAAGGAGGAGGCAAGGAAGCTGGTCACAGATGTGGTGAAGGAGTACAGCAAGGTGGTCAATATTGGGTTCAGGGTATGGGAGGGGACTGAGCTCAGGACAAGAGATATGGATGTCCAGTTGAGGCTGTTTGGGATGGAGAATACTGGAAAGGCTAGGGACTGGCTGGTGGTGCTGAAGTGGGGCCCAGTGGAGTACAAGGTATCGAGGGTGAAGGGGTCAGTGGAAGATGAGGAGGACCTGCTGGAGGCGCTTGAGGACCTAGCAGGGGCTGTGGAGAGGAGGCAAAGGGATTGGAGGGCTTATGAGGCTAGGACGGTAGTGGAGGTGATCGAGGGCAATAAGGTGTGAATGGACAAGGTGCTCTGGGAGAAGGCAAAGGGGAGACAGCTGCAGAAGGATTTGCTGGCCAGTTTGGATGGGGGTCAGAAGGCAGGGGCTATGGAGGAGGGCATTGGAGCAAGTGCTAGCATCTGGGTGGAGGCTGGGCAGCAAGGGGGGAAGACGAAGGAGAGTGGGGGACAGGGGCCGGAGGAGGTGGTAGTGGACATGGCGATGGTGGATGATAATCAGATCCAGTATAGTGTTTCTGAGGTGGGAGAGGGGGAGTTGGAGGATGTGTTAGAGGATGGCTGGGATGAGTCTGTGTGAACTAAGGAGAGGAAGGAGGGAGAGACAGATTTGGTGCAGGCAGTGGAGGTAGTTGGGGGGGAGAAGTGGCTGTTGAGGGCACTGCAAAATGTGGCAGCTGAGGAACTGGGAGAGATCGATTTCCAGGTAATCAGTGAGGACTTCTGGGGGTGAGTGCTGCAATAGGAGGAGGTCATGAGGAAGTTGAGAGATGAGATAATGGCAGCTCTTCTGGAGGCGGAGGAGTATGAGATTACCAAGGCAAGGGAGGCAACACCTTGGGTATTGCCAATGAAAGGACAGCTTATCTGTGGGGGCCATGGAAGGGACTGGCAAAGTGGCAGGTTGTGTGTGAGGAGCACTGGACATCAATGGAGATGATGGATGGTGAGGACTGTGTGGAATTATTGGCAGCTCTGGATGAATAGCAAAATGTGGAAGATGAGATTGTGGCAGAACATAACCTGGATCTGGCTGGAGAGGAAGTGAGCATGGAATTGTAGATGTAGAGATATTAACACTCTCAAATACTTTACTATGATTAGTATAACCAACATTTTTTCTATAAACATCAATGGGCTTCGGGGGACTGGGAGGCAACATATGATTTTTGGATGGCTGAAGAAACTGGAGGCAGATCTCTTCTTACTTCAAGATGTATGGTGTGAGGGTGAGGAAGATGGCCTGAAATGGATAAGAGAGTGGGGTGGAGTGGTGGTTTGGCAGGGTAAAGTGGGAATCCTGGTTAGGAAGGGGAAAGGGGACATTGCAGACACTGGAAATTGGGGTAGTCAATTAGTGTGGGGGACATGGCAGAGGCCTGGATGGAACTCAATTGTGATGGGATCTTGTTATTTCCCAGCTGAGAGGGGGACCCGAGTGGCATAAATTGGAGATCTGTGGGATTCTGGGCTCTTGGTTGAGGGTGGGGTAGATTGTCTGGGGGGTGATTTTAATATGATACAGGAGAGTAGGCTAGACAGAACTGATGGGGGACAGGGTATGGCTGGAAGGAGTGGGGGATTGGAGGACTTGGAAGAGGTGGAGAGACTCAGCTCACTGGTGGATGCCATGCAACTTCAGAATGGGGATCAATGTCTATTTACTCACTGGGTGGGAGGACTTGGTACTAGAATTGTATGGATTCTGACTGCTGAGTGTTGGGGTAATACAGTTTGGGAGATGATGGAGGTCGAGTGGTGCCCTTGGTCAGATCACTGGGGTATTCGGGGAGGAGGGAGGTTTGGAGGGAGCAGAGAGGGGCCAGGATATTGGCATCTGAACTCTTCACTGCTGGATGAGATGGAACTGTGGAATGCATGGGTGGTGGTGGTACAATCCAAGGTTAATAATTGGAGGAGAGCCAGGATGAGAATTGGAGATAGGTGGTGTAGACTGAAATCTGAAGCTCAGAGGTACTGGGGGGAAGTGGGGAAGGAACAAGGTGCTCAGTGGAGGAGACAAGTCCAATGGGCATCTAGGAGACTAGAAAGACTACTTCTGAATTGGGCTGGACTACTGGAGGAGGAGGAGGTATTGGACTGGAAGGCTAAGCGGGCTAAGCTGGAAGTGGTGGAGCTGCAGGATTTGTTGAGGAAGGAGGAAGCAGTGCAGGCTCAGGCCATGGTGGCAAGGCTACGGTGGCAGGGATTGGAAGAAGGAGAAAGGCCCACAAGGTTTTTGTCCCATCTCCTTCATGCTAGGGGAGCAAGACACTGGTGGGAAGGAGTCCTTAATGATGAGGAAGAGATGGTATTAGGTGTGCAGGAGATCCTTGGCCAGCTGAGTGCCTGCTGGAGTAATCTCTGGAGTGAAGAGGAGGGAGGGGAGGTGGCACAGGACATTGAGCGGCATCTGGAAGAGTGGCACCCAAATCCTGTAGCAGGGTTGGGGGATCTTGGCCAACCAGTTTTGGGAGAGGAGATCCTTCGAGTTCTGGCATCAACAACTCTGGAAATAGTGCCTGGGGAGGATGGTTTGCCTTGGGACTTTTGGAAACATATGGCATCTGTAGAGGAGGTACTGGAGGAGATGTCGCTGATGTGTGATGCAGTCATCAGTACTGGGGAGTGGATTGGAGGGCAGCAGTTGGGGCTGGTGTCCCTGCTGCATAAGGACAAAGGGCATAAAGAGGACTGGAAGAACTGGAGACCAATTATGCTGCTGGATATGGACTGCAAGCTGGTCACCAGAATCCTGGTGGCGAGGCTACAGGGTGTGGCTCAACAGGTGCTAGAGAAGGAGCAGCAAGGCTTTGTGGGGGGCAGACTGATCTGGGATGGCACAGTATGGATTCATGGTGTCATTGAAGGTGCTTGGGCTGCAGGGGTGGATGGTCGCTTAGTCTTCCTAGACCAGGAGAAGGCCTATGATAGGGTCTGGAGAGTATGGTTAGAGAAGGTACTGGAGTGCATTGGGGTACCAGTGGGCATTTGTCGGTCACTCATTGGATTACTAGAAGGGAGTAGGGCTGTGATTCTGGCGAATGGACACAGGGGGGCTTCTTTCCCCTTGGGGAGGGGGGTGCCTCAGGGTGATCTGCTGTTACCTATCCTTTATGCCTTTGCCCTGGAGCCTTTGTTGGATAGGATCTAGCACAGAGTTGGTAGACTGAATATCTTGGGCATCAATTGGAAGGTGGGGGCCTTTGCAGATGATATAGTGGTTGGGTTGGGCTCGGTGGCAGATGTGGCTATGCTCAAGGAGACAGTTGAGTGGTATGAGAGGTGTTCTGGGGCAAAACTCAACTGGCACAAGTGTGAGACAATGGTTCTTGGGGAAGGAGTTATAGGTGGGGATATCATTGGAACAATTGTCCCAGCTAGAGGAGTGGTACAGTACTCAGGTATCTATTTCTCAGTGTATGGCTCTTTACTTCCCAAGGAGTGGTGGGAGCACAAGCTGGTAGAATGGGGGAAAGTGCTGACGAGTTGGGGTGGTTTACAGGTGTCACTGGCAGGAAGGATAACTGTTCTGAATGTGTACTGGATGCTGAAGCTTTGGTATCTGGGCTACCATTTGGACTTCCCTAAGTGGGTGGTTAAAAAGCTTCTCAAGATGGCCTACTCTTGGCTCTGAGCTGGACACTGGATTCAGATTGGTTGGAAGGTACTAGCACTTCCTGTAGATCATGGAGGACTTGGCCTAGTGGACTTTCCCAAGAGGCTACTCTGCTTGAGGGCATGGTGGATGAAGAGGGCCAGTGAGTTGAGAGGAGGAGAATGGGTGCCCCTTATACAGCATTTGTGAGAGGCAAGGGTGTTGCCAAGAGGTAGCTCAGGTGATCTACTATCCTTGGTGACCTTGGATGGTAGCCAGAGGATGAGATATAAAGGATTCTGGTGGGGAGTGGTAGATGGGGCCTATCGCATTGTGATCTATTAACAAGGTACTGAAGGGGATGAAGACTGGGGTCTGGCAATGTGGAGGTGGGACAGACTCTTGTTGGGAGGGAATCTGGTAGAGAACTTCTGCTTAAAGGAGGGCATGGAGTGTCTTAGGGGTCTGAGACAGAACCTTTGGCCAGAGACCTGATAGGGGGCTGGGATCAGGGAGAGATGAGACTGGGCAGGCGTCTGGTCTTATGTCGAGGTAACTTCCACCAAAACTCTAGGTAGCATGGTAAAGGCTATTGTGTCAAATTGTGATGCTAAACTTTAGGGCAGGCCATCTGGTGGATGGAGGGGTCTTTAATTGTAAGAAGTGTTATAATGTAGGGCAGAAGGGAGGGGTGGTGCAGACTCCTGAACATTGGCTGAAGAAGTGCAAGAGCATGGAGAATTTTTGGAAGGTAGTTGAGGAGAAGTTGGGAGTGTCAGCACCTGACCCTGAGGTGGGTGGGCAGTGGACAGCACTGCAGTCAAGGCTGGTGAAGGGGGTGGGAAATGAGTGGCTGATAGTTGGTTGGACTATTGCAATATGGATAGAGCTCGCAAAACACTGGTGAAGCATCTTTGAAGTGAGCCCCCAGCGGCCAGTGAGACTGAGGGTAGTGAGGTGGGAGGAGCTGATGCTCAAGCTCTTCAAGGCATGGTGGATTGGTTGGGGCCCCAAAGGGGGGAGACATAAGGGACTAGTAAGGAGGATTGTAGAGAAGAGTGATGGAAGAGTTGTGGTGAAAGTGGATGGGGTGTCATTTATAGAAACTAGGGAGGGGGGGGTCCTTGTGGGATAGGTTGAGGGCTTAGGCTGTATCAATATTACTATAGACGCCAGTTAATAAAGGGAGTCCAAGTGACTATAAAAAAAAAAAAAAAAAAAAAAAAAAAAAATGAACGAGTAAATATAATGGTGAGCTGGTACTTATCAAGTAGCGGCAAACAGCAGTTCCCAGAGTTCAAACATACTCTGGAGATTCAGCGTAGTCACGATAATGTTCTGCTTTAGAGCATCGGCCAGTGCGTGTGCTCCCTCGTCACTGATTTCGTTGTCTAAAGATGGACAGAGGATGGATGAGAAAACACGCACGGGCGGCGAATTGGTACTCATCACGCAGCAGCAAACGCAGTTCTAACATACTTTGGAGATTCAGCGTGGTTACGGTCGTGTTATGCATCAAAGACTCGGCCAGTGCGTGTGCTCCTTCGTGGCCGATTCTATTGTCTAAAAATGAAGAGTAAATATATGAACAAACACGCACTGACGGTGAATGGTTATCCATCACACAGCTACAAACAGTAGTTGACATAGTTGAAACATACAATCGAGATCCAGTGTAGTCAGAGTCGTGTTTTGCTTCAAGGACTCGGCCAGTGCGCCTGCTCCCTCGTGGCCAATTCCGGTTTCTAGAGAGGGACAGAGGATGGATGAGTAAACACGCACCGATGGTGAGCTAGTATACATCTCGCAGCAAACACAGTTCAAACATACTTTGGAGATTCAACGTGGTCACGGCCATGTTCCGCTTCAGAGACTCGGCGAGTGCGTGTGCTCCCTCATCGCCGATTTCGTTGTCTAAAGATGGACAGAGCATTGTGAGTAAACACGCACTGATGGTGCTAGTACATAGCTCGCAGCAGAAAACACAGTCCAAACATACATTGGAGATTCAGCGTGGTCACGGTTGTGTTCTGCTTCAGAGACTCGGCCGGTGCGTGTGCTCCCTCGTGGCCGATTTTATTGTCTAAAGATGGACATAGTCCGGATAGAAAACGCGCACTGGTAGCGAGCTAGTACCCATCTCACAGCAGGAAACACAATTCAAACATACTTTCGAGATTCAGCGTGGTCACGGTCGTGTTCTGCTTTAGATGCTTGGCCAGTACGCGAGCTCCCTCGTCGCCGATTTCATTGTCTAGAAATGGACGGAGGATGGATGAGAAAACACGCACGTGTGGCGAACTGGTAACCATCACGCAGCTGCAACAGTTCACAAGTTCAAACACACTTTGGAGGGTCACGGTCGTGTTCCGCATCAGAGACTCGGCCAGTGCGCGTGCTCCTTTGTGGCCGATTCCATTGTCTAAAAATGAATAGCGAATGATTGAACAAACACGGACCCATCACGCAGTT
>RBNI01002036.1:0-19950 GCA_003990745.1 Jimgerdemannia flammicorona | reverse complement strand
CTGCTCATAGATCCTTGTCACCAAACTGCGACATTGCCCCCCCTGAGGACCCCAACCCACCCACCAACCAGTCAGCAGATCCCCCAACAGCTCCTCCCACCTTAATACCTTCTTCTATAGCCTCATCTATCATCCCTCCTCAAATACATAAAGCCAATGTCTAGCTAGTCCCACCCACACTGCCAACACCCACCCTACAGTGAGCCAACTATCACCTATACCACCCACTAGCTGAGATCTCAAGTCCTCCCAGCAGCCTCCCACACCTGCTGGCCTACTCTTCACACCCAGTCTATTCCCTATTTCAACTCAAAAGTCCCCAAAAACCTCACACTCTCCCAGCCAATGTTTCAGCATCTGCATAAGTCCCCCAGCTTGTCCTATATTGTAACACTCCTCACAATCAAGAAGGCCATCATCCACCAGATGCCCAGTGTGGAAATTCAACATAATATTTCTCCATAGCATTCGCCACCATACCACCCAGAACTTGGGAGGAAGCCACCTCCGCACCTCAGCACTCCAGGACCAGATACCTGCCCAGTTTCACTCCTCCCCAATCCCAGCCACCTGCCAGCCCCTTGGCCAAAGATACTGGCTGAGACCCTGCTGATACTCTACTCCATCCCCAATATCAAACTCAGTAAGAGAAGCACCCCCTAGGAGCAGTCTATCCCATCACCATATATCTGGACCCCACACCACCTCCCCCTCATTGCCTTGCTAGTGCAGGCTAATTCAGTGTACCCCATCTACTACCCTACACCAAAAGCACTTAAATCACAGCCGCTGAGTTCTATTCAGTCCTACCAAAGAGAGCAGATCTCCCGAGGACTCTTGAGGGGAGGTTCTCATCTCCCACACCTTCTGCAGCAGTGGCACCCAACTCCCACCCTGCAGTTCAGCAGCTCTCTTCAACCACCAGGCTCACAAACAGTGCAGCCTCTTAGGGAAATCCATAAGACCAAGACCTCCCCTGACCACTGGTGTCACAAGAGCATCCCAACTGACCTGGGATCTCCTCCCTGCCCAAATCCAATCTCTAGCCACCTTCATCAGCCTCTTCACCACCCAAGCTGGGAGTTTAGGTGATAGGCCATGTACCATAGCTTGGGGAACCAATAGACATTCAGAATTGACACTCTCTCTGCTAGAGAGATATGGCAGCCCCCCCAACCTCCAAGGGCCTCTCCCCAAATAGTCACCCTGCTCTCCCACCACACTTGTGGCAAGATAGAACCATATACAGAAAGGAAGATTCCAAGATTCTGCACCACCTTGCCAGTAGGGACAATAGTTCCAATGACATCCTCACCCACTAGCCTATTCCCTAGCACTATTGTCTCATACTTATGCTAGTTGAGCTTCACCCCAGAGTGAGCCTCATACCATTTCACTGTCCTCTTAAGTGCCTCGACATCTGCCACAGACCTAAGTCCAACCACCATGTCATCTGCAAAAGCCCCCACCTTCCACACAATACTATATATAGAGAGAGCCCTGCCACCTACTGGTGAATCCTATCCATCAAAGGTTCTAACAAAAGGGCATAGAGAATAGGGGACAGAGGATCCCCCTGAGAAACTCCTCTTTCTAAGGAAAATGCCAGACCTCAGTAACCATTACACATCAGTGCTGCCTGACTGCTCTCTAGCAGATTCAACATTGAGACCTGAAACCTTGGGGGAACCCCAATATGATCTAACACTTTGCCCAACCAAACCTGCTGTACCCAGTCATAGGCCTTCTCCTGGTCCAAAAAGACCAACCTTATATCCAATCCACAAGCCTGGACCCCTGCAATGACACCATGCACCCATGCAGTTCCATCCCTTATAAGTCTGCTCCCAACAAATCCCTGCTGCTCTTCCCCCAGTACCTGTTGTGCAACTTTCAGCAGCCTTGTGATAAACACCTTAGTTACCATCTTCCTGTCCATATCCAGAAGTATGATCAGTCTCCAATTCTTCCAGTCTTCTCTTCTCTCCTTGTCTTTATATAGTAAGGCCACCAGCCTGAGGTCCTGCTCTTCAACCCACTCACCACTCTGAAGAACATGGTCACAGAGAGCAGCCATCTCACTCAAAACTCCAGGGACTGTTACTATCTTCTTCCAGAAGTTCCATGGTAGCCCATCCTCCCCTGGAATCATTCCAAGCATAATAGCTACAAGAACACTCTGGATTTCCTCTCCTCATACTGGTAAGATCAAGTCACCCAGCCCTGCTACTTGCAGTGGCCCCCACTCCTCCAAAGTGTCATCAATCACCTCCTCATCAGTACCCCCTTCTCTCTCACTCCACAAACCCTGCCATCTCACCTTCAAAACCCCTAAGATTTGTTGCATGTCATACACCATATCTCCCTCAGCATCTAAGACTCCATCTCACTGATGTCGCACCCTTCTAGCTTGAGGAGTCTTGACAAGTACTTAGTAGGCCGCTCACCCTCCTCAAGCCCCTGCCACTATAACCTGGCAGCCATTCCTTGCATATGAGTCTCCTCCTCCTCTCATAAAACCTGTTGCAGTTCCACTATCTCTATCTTTACCCTCTCTAACCTCCAATCCTCCACCCCCTCAGAAGTAAGCAAATCTGCCCAATCCATTTGCAGTCTCCTCAGCCTGCTGGAAGCACACCTTGTACACTTCTTCCTCTGCCTCCCAGCATCTCTACCAGCTACACTCAAATAGACCCTCATAGCCTCTTTCAGTCTCACCCAATGGGCACCCACAGACAAACCCTCACACCTCCAGATAGAAACCTTCCCCTGAATGTCCTCCACCCATGGGTTCCACAACTCTTTCTCAGCCAGCAGAGAGGAGTTGAGGTTCTAATGTCTGGGTCCATCTCTACTCCCCCCAAACTGCCCCTGCCCCAAAAGCCCCCAGTGATTGGACCATGGACACTACACCACCTCTAATGTCTTCCAAATATCAGACCCCCAATACTCTGCCATCAGAATCCCATCACTCCTTGTATCCAATCCATTCACCCAATGTGTGTAGACCCTGGTGTTGCCCCACCATGTTCTGCTCATATCCCCTAAGGAACTCAAATTCTCCACCTCCTCTCATGCATCCAGACCTCCACTTCTCCCTCCTGCATTTCTCTCTCCATCTGTACTGTCAAGACACTGATCCTGAACTATATTAAAGTCTCCACTAAGAACATTGACCCCTTCCTCCAAAGAATACCTTCCTCCAGCAGCTCCTTAATCCATGCAGTCCTCTCACCCCTAACTGCTGGGCAGTAGTAAGAGCCAACTCTCACCAACTCCCACTCTGGCCAATGCCAGTCTCCCCACACCAGGCAATCACTCCAGCTCCTGATTCCCCCCAAGTCTCCTTTATCCTTCCTCACCAGAATCACACTTTTCCAAACCAAGCAGCAGCCCCACCCCATTCCCTAGTCCACTCCACCTGATCATCCTTATCCTTACACCATACATCCTGTAGTAAAAAGAGATCAGCCTCCAATCCCTTGAGCTAAGTAAAAATGTTCTTATGCTGCCCAGATCCCCTTAACCCATTCACATTCAAAGAGAAAATATTGGTTGTACTGTTCATAAGAAATAATGTTAAATAATGATCCCATCCTCTATAAGTCTGCATTCATTTCCTCCTGTACCAAGTCCAAGTTATGTTCAGTAGCTAGTTCCTTTTCTCCAGCTTCCTGTGCCTCCAACCCTTCCAGCAGTTCCACCATTACCCCATCTTCCCTCTCCTCAAAGTCCTTACAATACTCCAGACAGACCTCCTGCCAGAGCTGCAAACCATGACATTCTGCCCAATAATAGGCAGCCTGCTCACCAGCAACAACTCCCAGCTCTGCCTTCCTCACCTCATCAACCTCATATCCCTCCTTCTCTAAAAAGATTGCCAAAATCTCCACCTTCAGTGCCTCTATCACTCCATCTCCATGCAGAATCCATGCCCAATACTCCTCTGGCATCACACTCAGGTCAACTTCTCCCAATGTCTCAGCCATGAAGTTATATCACCTTGCTCATCCACAGCAGGTTCCCCACCTCCTTCCCTCCAGGGGTCCCTGGCTGCCCAGCATCCAGCATCATGGTGACTGCTCCTACACTGATAGCCTCATCCCACTCCTCCTCTGGGACATCCACCAGCTCATCCTCCCCAACTGCCACCACCTGGCCCCCTTTTGCCACATCAGGGATCCCAAATTGAACTCGCTGGGCCCCCTTCATCAGCACATCCTCTGCTATTCCTCTCTTCCCAACTGGGCCCCTCCTGATAAGGAGGGGGGGGGTGCAATCCAGCTCCTGCTCCCAAACTTCAAACATACCATCAGCATAGAGATCCTTGTCCAACACCTTCTCAGCCCCTCCCTTGTCCACCACCACCTCCTTTTCTCCTTTACCAGCCCAGATGCTGGCCTTGATGCCTCCAGCCTCTACAGACCCACCTAACTTCTTCACTGCCCCTCCTTTCATACTTGCCAAAAACTCCCTCTGTCACTTTCACCCCTGGGCCTGCTCCAACTGCTTCTTGTCAGTGTTGATACGCTTCCCCTCCACAATCTCCAAGTGTGTTGACTCAACATATTTCTTTCAGGCCTTCGCTCTCCACTCGACAGCCCCACTCATCTCTTCCAGCACCTCCAGTAGATCCTCCTCCTCCTCCTCACTCCCTTTTACTCTCAACACTCAACAACTGAAGCCCCCCCACATCATCACCACCAGCCAGACACTCAACTTCCCAGTAGCCTCCTTCTCTGTCAGTTGAATCCTGATATCAACATCCCCAGTCCTTATAGTGATCCCCTCCTAAATCTGGAAACTAATATCCACTACATTGCCATACTCTGCCATCACCTCCTCAACCCTCCTCCTTGTCTCGACCGCCATCACCATAGGTACTCCTCTCATCAGCAGCTGTACCACCCTGGGGTCCCACCTCAGGCAACACACCATAGGGACCACTATCTCCCCAACTACCACTCCAGACTTCAGAGCCTCGTCCAGCATACCCACCTCCTCAAAACCCACCTCAACCCCCTCCAGCCCCTTCAGAAACTTCACCAAGACCGCCCCAGCCACCTGCTTCAAAATCAGCCCCAATACCATCCTCACTGTCACTGCCAAGCCCTGGAAGCACAGGGTTGCCACAAACTCTGTGATTTATTTCTTGAGTAATGGGGTCACTACCAGCTCCATTACACTATCCACCAGGTCCCCCTTCCACATTAGGACCCCCTGTCTCACCTGACCATCAGCCATCACATCTCTTTTTTTTTCCTGATCCCTCATCACACTTCCATCAACAGTCACACCCCCAGCCACAGCCCCTCCAGCCCTAATGCTCCTATCTCCACTCTGAGGGCCACTCCCCCACCTGACACTAGCCTTGCCCTTCTCCTCAGCAGCACCAGCCCTGATTCCAGCAGGCCATCCACCTGCCTTCACCTTGTCAGCAAAGCTAGAGGGACCAGGCCTTCCCCTAGATCCACCAGACACTGGTCCTCCTCCAGAGCCTTTGCCACCCTTTGACCCTCCAAAAGCCCCCATCCCCAATCCATACCCTCTCCCAATATGCTGCCAGCTAAAAGTACCAAGTCCACCTGACCCAGTATGCCAGTCAGAACTCTTGCTCAATGACATTTTTATAATACCTTTTCTCCTAGTTGTGTCGAAAAACTATTGCTAGAAGTTTGTGAAATGTGAATTGTACCAGAGAAAGGTGACTTTCATAGAGAACTACTTTCTGTATACTATTATATATTGTATAGTACTAGAATCATAAGCCAGACCTTATTCTCATTAACTATATTAGTACTGTATTTGGTAGATATATGCCTAAATATATAGTTAGTAATTGAACTGCTTGTAGATTTAGTATTACTAAAGCTAGCAGTATTAGTTCTGGTAGAGCTTTTTATCAGTTGAAAATTATAATCCCATTGATCAGATTTTATAGATATAGAGAAATACAGTAGAGCTAACAGTAGAATTAGCAGCTTGTGCAAAAAATGAGTGATTCTTTCATTAGGTTCAGTAGTATTTATATTATGCCTCTCTTTGCCTAGCCCTTGCTAGTATGATCTGAACTTATTTTTATCACACTCCTTATTCTCTCTATAATAGCAATTATACTTATATATTCATACTTACTCTAATATCTATAGTAGCTATAAATTTTGGCTAAACTTTTTTCATATTGAGCTTAGATTTGGATTTGTCCTGATTGTTTTTGTTAGCTATACTGACTTTGACCTTATTTCTGCTGCTACATCTGTAGAAGATATAGAAGGCATTTTGTTATCTTTAGTGTCATTACCATGGTGCATCTCTTCATTTATGAGGCTTGTTATTATATAGACATAATCTGTGAGTTTTCTACTCTTATATATTACTGTAATCACAATTATATAATTCTGAGAGACCTCTTATAAGTACCAGAGCTTTGTCTTCATTACTGATACAATTAACAGACATACTGTGAGAATTCACTAGATTATTAATATAATTAGCATACTTATAAATATATGTCTTAGGCTTTATTTATAGATTAAATGGCTGAGATTTCAGATAAAATTGATTTAGTAGAAATGCTTATATTTGATGATTATGTAGAGTCTCTCACATAGTATATACTATTATAGTACATATATATTACAAACTTCAATTCCAAGTTTGAAAGAGTAAAGATAATCTTCTATAATATTTAATAATTATTTATAGTATTGTAATCTTGAATTTATACTTGTGGTTTCATACATACTGTCAAGCTATATTTGTTAATGAGATTCATTATATATATTCTTCAAATAGCATAATATTTATCTATTAAAGATCAGAATACACCTCTTGACAATATTTATACTAATAACTAGGACTATATTTCCCCTATTTATATCTGTAGTTATCTGTAGTTATATATATAGTGGTTATAATAGAAACTGCTTTTACTATTGCCAGAATACTTGTAATTGGTATATATATATTACTAAACTAATCTTGGCTCATTATATTATAGTTTATATATAGAAGTTAGTTTATAGCTACTTAGTACTCTTAGGGCCTCTAATCTTTATTTTAAAAGAGAGGGATTTTTTTTTGAACTTGTGTAGGTTGTATATTTTATACAATAATGATAAATAATATAAAACTGATGAAATAATATAAAACTGATGAAATAACATAAACCCTATGAAATAGCATAAGTCATATACTGATATATTAAGTTGCTATCCTAATATAATCATTAAATTATATAGAGAAATTTTATAATGTAAGTCTTAGAGTACTTCTTCAGATATTCAGTATAATCATAGTGATGACTAAGTCTGATCAAGAGTTTCTTTAGTTTAGAATTTATTCTGATTACTTGCTATATCAATATAATTCCTTTTTGAGAGATTTCACAGTCTATTTAATGAAATTTAAATAGTGTAATTGATTTTTCCTTAATATAAATTTACAATTTTTACCTCATGTTTAATCAATTTTGAAGGGTTTTCTAAATCTGAAGCTTTTCAGCAATGTGCTAAATATGGAGATCAACATTCTTTTATATATAAAGTTTAATATATAATAATATAAATAATCAATATTTTCTTTTAAATACTCTCAATTGAGCTAATATATATTTATCACATATTCAAAATAAGCTATTGTATATTGTTTTCAGTATATACTTACAAAGTTGAAGTATGCAAATAGTCAAATTATAAAAATTTTATGATACTCAAAATATATTAGGACTTCATTGATAACATGCAAATTTCAACCTCATTTTGAAACCAAAATACCTCAGTATTACATTTGAATGATCTTCTTTGAAGTTGAGACACCTTGGCATTGTATTCCTTGAGCTCACTTGTCAAAAGTGATGTGTGGTGATATCAGAGATATGCTTTGATGGGGGAGATGTGCAGTGATGTGGGAGACATATAGTAATGTGTGAGATTTGAGGCAATATAGGATATGTAGTAATGTAGGAGATGAGGTAAATGTGTGGTGATATCGGAGATATGCAGTGATGAGTTAGATGTATGGTGTGGCCTTGAAAGAAATGCTGCCTGATATGGCTTAGATAACAGAACTGCAGAAGGGATGCTTTCTCATTCCCACAATATCTAGGATGCTGTCAATGTGCCATATACTTATCATTCAAGTGATGCAATTCTTTGATCATCAGATTGATGTATTGTGAAGTAAAAGCCTATGTCACTGACAACATTGATAGGAAAGGAAGAATTCACTACTTGTGGATAGTTTTATATATAGGAAACAACATTTATCCTTTTCATTACTTTTAATGAATATTCATAATGTAATTAGAGTAAGTTAATGGTACATTGCCATTTACCTTTCTCCTGTACAATTCACATTACACAAACTTCAAGCAATGGCTTTCAACATAAATTAGAGAAAAGGTATTATAAAAATGTCATCAAGCAAGAGTTCCAATGGGCATGCTGTGTCAGGTGGACCTGGGGCTTTTGGCTGGCAGTATGTAGGGAGGGGTTATGGCCTGGGGATGGGGGCCTTTAGAGGGTCAAAGGGTGGCGGGGGCTCTGGAGGTTGACCAGTGTCCAGTGGCCATGGGGGGAGGCCTGGCCCCCCAAGTTTTGCAGATAAGGTGAAGGAGAGTGGGTGGCTGGCTGGGACTAGGGCTGGTGCTGCAGTAGGGAAGGGCAAGGCGAGCCTAGGGAGGGGGGGAGATACTCAGGGGGGAAATGCAGTGTAGGTGCTAGAGGTGTGGTAGCTTGGGATGGGACTGCTGATGGCAGTGTAATGGGCAATCAGGAAAAAAAAAGAGATATAAGGGCTGATAGTGATGTGGGGCAAGAGTTCCTGATGCAGAAGGTGGACCTGTCTGATGGTGTGATGGGGCTGCTGGTGATACCATTACTCAGGAAGTCAATCTCAGAGTTTGCAGTGACACTGTATTTCCGAGGCTTGGTGGTGATAGTGAGGATGATCTTGGGGCTTGTCTCGAGGCAGGTGGCTGGGGCTGCCTCAGTGGAGTTCCTGAAAGGCCTGGAGGGAGTTGAGGTGGGCTTTGAGGAAGTAGGCCCACTGGAAGAGGTGCTGAAAACTGGAGTGGTAGTTGGTGAGATGGTGTCCCCATGATGCACTGTCTGAGGTGGGACCCCAGAGTGATATAGCTACTGGTGAAGGGAGTGCCTATGAGGAGACTAGGAGGAGAGTGGAGGAGGTGATAGCAGAGTATGGCAATGTACAACATCTCTTTCCAGTATCATTCAGATTACACAATCTTTGAAGAGCACTTACAACATCGTTTTTGGAGAAAAGAGACTAATAACATGGTGACCAACAGGCAACCTGAGGTGCATACTGGGCAGAGTGGTCCAAGTGCTTTCCACTGGCAGCAGGTAGGGAGGGGCCCAGGCCTTGGGGGGGGTATGAGGGGGCTGCTGGCCAGTGGACGTGGAAGGGGTGGAGGAGGTGGCGGAGGCTCAGGATCTGGGAGGGCGAGCTTCACAGAGATGGTGAAGGGGAGACAGCAGGCATCAGGGCTGGAGGGCTGGCTGAGGAAGGGCAGGGAGACCGAGAAGGTGATGGTACAGGGGGGAGCAGCCCTTGGAAGGGGGGGCAGTGGAGCTGAGGGAGTAGTGGCTGGGGGGAGTGTGACTGTTGATGGCAAGGGGACTGTCAATCTGGAAAAAAATCCAGATGTGACAGTGGATGGTGAGGCTGAGTGGCTGAGGCTTAGAAGACAAGGGGACTTGGCGGATGGTGTGACGGATCTGGTGGTGGCCCAGTTACTCAAAAAATCAATCTCAGCGTTCACAGTTACACTGTGCTTCTGGGGCCTAGTGGTGATGGCGAAAATAGTGCTGGGGCTTATTGCTAAGCAGGTGGCAGGAGCTGCATCTGTGAAGTTTTTGAAGGGACTGGAGGGAGTGGAGGTGGGTTTTGAGGAGGCAGTACCATTGGAGGAGGCACTGAAGGTTGGATTGGTAGTTGGTGAGGTGTGTGTTCTGATGGCACATTGTCTAAAGTGGGATCCCAGGGTGGTCCAACTGCTGGTGAAAGGAGTGCCGACAGTGAAGGCAATGGAGATAAGAAAGAGGGTTGAGGACTTCATGGCAGAATATGGAGAGGTGGTGGATATCAGATTCAGGGTCTGGGAAGAGACCTCGCTCAGGACTGGTGATGTGGATGTGAGGATTCAGCTGGCTGGGAAGGAGGCTACTGGGAAGGTGAGGGACTGGCCTTCAGCAATGGTCTGGAGAGCAATTTTGTATAAGGTGACGAGGGTAAAGGGAAGTGAGGAGGAGGTGGAGGATTTATTGGAAGCACTAGAAGAGTTGGATGATACTGTAGAGAGGCATGCAAAGGCTTGGGCAGCTCTCATAGAGTCAACACACTTGGAGGTGGTGGATGGCAAGTGGATTTGAGTGACCAAGGAGCAGTGGGAAAGGGCTTAGGGGCGGAAGATACAGAAAGAGCTGCTGGCCAAGCTGGATAATAGACCACTGGGGAATGCGAGCAAGGTGAAGGGCACTGGGGGAGCCAAAGCGAGTATCTGGGCTGGTGAGGAGGAGAGAAAGGACAAGAAGGAGGCAGGAGAGGACAAGGAGAAGAATAGTAAGGATCTATATGCTGATGGTACACTAGAGGTTTGGGAGGAGAACTGGGAGGGCTCCCCTACCCCCACTCCTCTTATCAGGCATGGCCTGGTTGCCCGAAACAGGGTGGTAGAAGATGTGCTAATGCGGGGGGCCCAGAGGGTGCAATTCAGAGTTCCGAAGGTGGTGTATGGAGGACAGGTGGTAGCAGCTGGTGAGGAGGAACTGGTGGATGTCCCGGAGGTATGGGATGAGTCTGCAAGTGCTGGAGCTGACACCACAATATTGGAGAGAGGGAGGCCAGTGACTCCAGGGGGGAAGGAGGTGGGGAACTTACTTTGGATGTGTCGGATGATGAATAACCTGGCAGTGGAAGAGTTAGGGGAGGTGGACTTACAAGTGATGAGTAGTGAGCACTGGGCGGGGATACTGCAGGGGGATGGAGTAATGAAGGCATTGAAGGCAGAAATTCTTGCAGTGTATCTAGAGGAGGAAGGGTATGAGGTAGATAAGGAGAGAGAGGCAGAGAATGCAGTCATTGCTGGAGAGAGGGCTGAATACTGCTGGAACAAGTGTTATGGACTGCAGCTTTGGCAGGAGGCATGCATAGAATACTGTGAGGAGTTTGAGGAGAAGGCAGATGGCAAGATGAATGAACTGCTGGCTGGATTGGAGGCTCAGAGGGCAGAAGAGGAGGAGGTGGCTGTGGAATACAATCTGGACATGGTGCAGGAGGAGATGAGCATGGAGCAGTAGAGATCGATCGCCAACATAACATATTTCATTATAAATAGTACAACCAACATTTTTTCTTTAAACGTGAATGAGTTATGGGGTGCTGCTCGATGTAGGAACATTTTTACTTGGATGAAGGGATTGGAGGCTGATCTCTTCCTCTTGCTGGATGTTAGGTGTGAGGATGATTCTGATAAGCTGGAGTGGACGAAGGAATGGGGAGGTGAGGCGATTTGGAAGGGCAAGGTTGGGATTTTGGTTTGGAAAGGCAGAGGGGAGATACTGGATGTGAGGAGCTGGGGGGAGAGACTGGTCTGGGGGGAGTGGATTCGAGCAGGCTGGGAGCCAGTTACAGTTGGCTCCTGCTACTGTCCTGCGGTATGGGGTGAGCAAATAGAGTGGGTGAAAGGTTTACAGGAGAGTGGGAGCCTTGTAGAGGCAGGGGTGGACGTGCTTGGGGGAGATTTCAATATGATTCAGGACATACTATTGGATAGAACAGATGGAGGCCGAGGTGCTAAGAGCAGGAGTGGAGGGCTGGTGGTATGGGAGGAGGTTGAAAGATTAAGTGCACTGGTAGATGCTGGTAGGGAGTGCTGGGGAAATAGGAGGGTTTATATGCATTGAGCAGGGGGTCTGGAGACAAGAATCGATTGGATTCTGACAGCCAGCTGCTGGGGCCTAGATGTTTGGAAGTCACTGGAGGTAGAATGGTGTCCATGGTCGGATCACTAGGGACTTTTGGGACAGGGGTGCTTTGGGGGAAGTGGGGATGGGCCTGGACATTGGTGCCTCAATTCCTCTTTGTTAGATGACAAGACCCATTGAGATGAGTGGGCTAAGGACATTCAGCTGAGAATGGAGAACTGGCGGCAGGAAGGTACCTCAGTTGGGGTTCGGTAGATAAGGATGAAGGAGATGGCTAAGGTTTACTAAAGTGAGGCTGGCAAGGAGGCAGGGAAGCAGAGGAGGCATAGAGTGCATTGGGCTTCTACTAGATTGACTAGGCTCTTAGAGGAGTGGGCGGGGTTGAGAATGTTGGAGGGAGAAGAAGATTGGAGGTCAATGAGGGCGAAAACAGAGATTGGGGAACTACAACAGGTGCTGCGGGATGAGGAAGAGGCAAGGGTACAGAGCTTGGCAGCACAGCTCCACTGGCAGGATCTGGAGGAGGGGGAGAGGCCTTCCAAGTTTCTTACAAGGGCTCTCAGGGCAAGGCGGGTACAACAATGGTGGGAAGAGGTGTTGGACTCAGATGGTACACTGGTACATGGTGTACAGGACATTCTTGGATCACTGAAGGAGAGATGGAGTGGATTTTGGAGTGAGGAGGAGGGTGGGGCAGATGCTGCGACTATTGACCAAACATTGGAGGATTGGCACCCACCACAGATTGAGGGACTAGGTGACCTGATGAGGCCTGTACAGGAAATTGAGATCCACCAGGTTCTTGCCATGACAATGCCAGATATGGCTCCTGGAGAGAATGGTCTGCCCTGGGACTTTTGGAAGCAAATGGTTGGAGTTCCAGGGGGGATGGGAGAAATGATGGCATTGTGCAACTTCATTCTACAGACTGGGAGGTGGGTGGGGGAGCAGGATCTTGGGCTGGTGACACTACTTTATAAAAACAAAGGAAGGCAGGAGGATTGGAAGAACTGGTGACTGATAATGTTACTAGACATAGACAGAAAGTTGGTGACTAAGGTGGTGGTGGCAAGACTACAGAAGGTGGCCCAGCAAGTTGTGGGTATTGAGCAGAGGGGATTTGTGGGTGGTCAGCTCATCAGGGATGGCACTGCCTGGATACATGGAGTTATTGAAGGGGCAAGGGCCTGTGGACTGGATGGGCGTCTGGTCTTCTTGGACCAGGAGAAGGCTTACAACCGGGTGTGAAGAGTCTGGCTGGTGAAAGTTTTGGATAGAATGGGGGTTCTGACCCAATTCCGGTCAGCAATGGTCAGCCTACTGGAAGGGAGTAGGGCAGCACTCATGTGTAATAGTCATAGAGAGGTAGTATTCCCCTTGGGTAGGGGGGTGCCCCAGGGGGACCCACTGTCCCCCATTTTGTATGCTCTCTCCCTGGAACCCCTTATGGATAGAATTAGGTGGAGGATAGAAGGACTCTGTGTCTTTGATATAGGATGGAAAGTTGGGGCCTTTGCTGACAACATGGTGGTTGGTTTGGGTTCGATTGCTGATGTTGAAGAACTCAAGGAGACTGTAGAGTGGTATGAGGAGAACTCTGGAGCGAAGCTGAATTGGCATAAGTGTGAAACAATGGTGCTCGGCAATGGTCTGGTGGGAGGGGAGGTTATAGGAACAATTGTCCCCACAGATGAAGCAGTGCAGTACTTGAGCATCTATTTGTCAGTCTATGGGTCAGTTCTGTACAGGCTTTGGTGGGAGCAGAGGATTGGAATCTGGGAGGAGGCCCTGTGGAGTTGGGGGGGAAGACAATTTTCTCTGGCAGGACAGGTCTTAATTTTGAATGTCTACTGGTTGCCAAAGTTATGGTATCTGGCATATCATCTGGACTTCCTGGCCTGGGTGGTGAAGTGATTGGTGAAGTCAGCAAAGGGATGGATTTGGGCTGGAAGGTGGAGTCAGATTGGTTGGGAGACCTTGTCCCTACCAGTAGTGAGAGGTGGTCTTGGGCTGGTTGACTTTCCAAAACAGTTACATTGCTTGCGAGTATGGTGGCTAAAGAGGGCAGTGGAATTGAGAGGAGGTGGTTGGATTCCTTTGCTACAGAAGATCTGGGAGAGGCGGATATCACCAAGGGGCTCGACTAGCAATCTCCTCTCATTGGTTGGACTTCAGAGCACCAAGCAACTGTGATATAAAGGATTTTGGTGGGGGATAGCAGAAGGGGTGCACCACATTGGATTTCGTTGACAGGGGAATAAAGGGGAGGAGGATTGGGACCCAGTGATGTGGAGATAGGATCATATACTGCTGGGTGGTGCTCCTTTAATTAAGTTCGACATTGGTGATGGAATGGAATGCCAAAGGGGACTGGGCCAGGATCTGTGGCCTAGCAGTTGGCAAGGAGTTGGAATTGGTGAAGAGTGGGACTGGCTTGGTGTTTGGACCTGGAGTGTGGCAGTGAAAAAGTAGATACCACTGAAGTACTGGGTGGTCTGGTGGCACAAGCTGCGAAGGAATGTTATGCTCAACTTTTGCTCAGGGCACCTTATCATAGGAGGTTGCTTTTACTGTGAGGAGTGCCATAATGTAGGGCAGGAGGGGGGTTATGTACAGATGCTGTAACATTGGGTAGGAGAGTGTAAGGTGTTGGGGGATTTTTGGCAGGCAATTGGGGAACACTTCGGGGTACAGCTTAGGAGAGATGAAGTATGGGGGAGGTGGGAGGACGTGAGGGATAGATTGGTAGGGGGGATAGGGAAGGAGTGGATTACTTTGGGCTGGGCATTGGCTATTTGGGTAGGGCTGGCCAGTCACTGGCTATTTGTTTTTGAAGATGGGAGCCGACAGGGCTTGGGGGACCAGTTGATGCAGTGGCATAGGCTTATGGAAGACACCTTAACGGGCTGGTGGCTTGGTTGGGGGCTACAGGGTGGTCAGAGGTGCCGCTTAGTGGAGAAAATTTGTGAACAGAGTAGGGGGAGAGTTGGTATAGTTAGTGAAAGAGTGATCTTTATTTGTGAGGTGGGGAGGAGCCCCCCTATGGGGATTGGGTAGTGAGTGGTGATGATGTATACTTATTCATAGACTGGTAATAAAGGCGGAGTCTAAGTGACTATAAAAAAAAAAAAAAAAAAAATAATGGCAATGTGGTGGATATTGGTTTCCAGGTATGAGAGGGGACCTCTATCAGGACAGGTGATGTGGAGGTAAGGATTAGACTGGCAGAAAGGGAGGCCACAGGGAAGACAAGCAACTGGCCCTCAGTGTTGATGTGGGGGGCTTTTATCTATAAGGTATCAAGGGTATGAGGGAATGAAGAGGAGGAAGAGGACTTGTTGGAGGTACTGGAAGAGTTGAGTGGTGCTGTTGAGAGGAGGGCAAAGGCCTGGAAGTTGTATGAGCAGTCAACACATCTGGAGATTGTTGATAGAAAGAGGGTTCAAACTGACAAGGGGCAGTGGGAGTGGGCCCAGGGGCACAAGCGGCAGAGAGAGTTGCTGGTGAGTATGAGTGGTGGGGCTAAGAAGAAGGCAGATGGGGCTGTGGTCTCTGGGGGCATCAAAGCCAGTGTCTGGGCCAGTAAAGGAGAAGGGGAGGTGGAGGCAGGTAAGGAAGGAGCTGGGAAGGTGCTGAGCAAGGACCCCTATACCGATGGCATATTTAAGATCTGGGAGCAGGAATTGGATGCCACCCCCCCCCCTCTTATCAAGAGGGGCCCGGCTGTGAAGAGAGGGACAACAGAGGATATACTGATGTAGGGGGCCCAGCAAGTGCACTTTGGGGTCCCTGATGTGGCAAAAGGGGGCCAGGTAGTGGCAGTTGGTGAGGAAGAGGTGGTGGATGTCCCTGAGGAGGAGTGGGATAAGGCTGCCAGTGTAGGAGCTGACACTACAATATTGGATGCAGGGTGGCCAGGGACTCCAGGAGGAAAGGAGGTGGGGAACTTGTTGTGGATGAGCAAGGTGATGGATAACCTTGTGGCAGAGGCATTGGGAGAAGTGGACCTGTGGGTAATGCCTGAGGAGCATTGGGCACGGATTCTGTGTAGCAATGGAGTGGTGGAGGCACTGAAGGTGGAGAATCTTGCGATCTTCCTCGAGGAGGTGGGATATAAGGTTGATGAGGTGAGGAAGGTGGAGCTGGTGGTGGTCGCTGGTGAGTATACAGCCTACTGTTGGACAGAGCAGCTCTGGCAGAAGGTCTGTCTGGAGTATTATGAGGACTTTGAGGAGTGAGAAGATGGGGTGATGGTGGAACTTCTGGGAGGATTAGAGGTACAGAAAGCTGGAGAAAGGGAACTAGCTGCTGAATGTGACTTGGACTTGGTGCAGGAGGAGCCGATTGCGGACTTGTAGAGGATGGGATCACTTTATATCATTATCTCTTATGAACAGTACAACCAACATTTTCTTTTTGAATGTGAATGGGTTAAGGGGATCTGGGCAGTATAGGAACATTTTTACTTAGCTCAAGGGATTGGAGGCTGAACTCTTTTTACTACAGGATGTTTGGTTGAGGATGAGGGCAATCAGGTGGAGTGGACTAGGGAATGGGGTGGGGCTACTGCTTGGTTTGGAAAAGTGGCAATTCTGGTGTGGAAGGATAGAGAAGACTTGGGGGGCATCAGGAGCTGGGGTGATCACTTGGTCTGGAGAGATTGGCATCAGCCAGGGTGGGAGTCAGTGAAGGTTGGCTCTTGCTACTGCCCTGTAGTTAGGGGTGAGAGAACTGCATAGATTAAGGAGCTGCTAGAGGAGGGTATTCTCTTAGAGGATGGGGTCAATGTTCTCAGTGGGGACTTTAATATGATTCGGGATCAGCATCTAGACAGAACTGATGTAGAGAGGAGTGCAGGGAGGAGAAGTAGAGGTCTGGATACATGGGAGGAGGTGGAGAGGTTGAGCTCCTTAGGGGATATGGATAGAATACAGTGGGGCAACACCAGGGTATACACACATTGGGTGAATGGCTTGAGTACCAGGATTGACTGGATTCTGACAGCAGAGTGCTGGGGTTCAGATGTTTGGAAGGCATTGGAGGTGGAGTGGTGCCCATAGTCTGATCAATGGAGACTGTTGGGGCAGGGGCAGTTTTGGGGGAGTGAAGATGGACCTGGACATTGGTGCCTTAACTCCTCTCTGCTAGCTGAGAAGGGGTTGTGTGACTCATAGATGGAGGACATTCAGGCAAAGATTTCTATTTGGAGGCATGAGAGTTTGTCTGTGGGTATCCATTGGATGAGATTGAAAGAGGCTGTGAGGGTCTATTGGGGAGGGGCTGGTAGAGAAGCTGGGAGACAGAGGAGGAGGCATACAGGGTATGCTTCCAGCAGGCTGAGGAGACTGCTAATAGATTGGGCGGATCTGCTTACTTCTGATGATATGGAGGATTGGCATCTAAAGCAGACAAAATTGGAGATAGTGGAACTGCAACAGATGTTGAGAGAGGAAGAGGAGACTCATATGTAAGGTATGGGTACAGGCTATGGTGGCAGAGGCTTGAGGAGGGTGAGTGGCCTACTAGGTACCTATCAAGACTCCTCAAAGCTAGAAGAGTGCACTATTGGTGGGATGGGGTCCTAGATGCCAATGGAGACATGGTGCATGGCACACAACAAATCTTAGGGGATTTGAAGGAGAGATGGCACGGTTTGTGGAGTGAGGGAGAAGGGGGTGCTGAGGAGGAGATACACTAGAGGAGTGGGGGCTGCTGCAAGTAGCCGGACTGGGTGACTTGATCTTACCAGTGCAAGGAGAGATGATCCAGAGTGTCCTTGTGGCAACTTAACTTGGAACAGCACCACAGGAGAATAGGTTACTATGGGACTTCTGGAAGAAGATAGTGAAGATCCCTGGAGTTTTGGGAGAGATGGCTGCCCTCTGTGACCATGTCCTTCAGAGTGGTGAGTGGGTTGGAGAGCAGGACCTTGGGCTGGTGGCCTTATTGAACAAAGACAAGGGAAGGAGGGAAGACTGGAAGAACTGGAGACTGATCATGCTTCTGCATATGGACAGGAAGATGGTGACTAAGGTGATTGATGCAAGGTTGCAGAAAGTTGCCCAACAGGTACTGGGGGTTGAGCAGCGGGGCTTTATTAGGGGCAGACTTATAAGGGATTGGACTGCATGGCTGCATGGTATCATTGAAGGGGCCCGGACTTGGGGACTGGATGGAAGGTTGGTCTTTTGGACCAGAAGAAGGCCTATGAACATGTATGGTGGGTATGGCTGGGCAAGGTGTTGGATTGAATTGGTGTTCCCCCAAGATTTCAGGCTTCTATGTTGAATCTGTTAGAGGGCAGTCGGGTGACCTTGATGTGTAATGGTCACTGAGGTCTGGCATTTTCCTTGGGAAGAGGAGTTCCTCAGGGGGACCCTCTGTCCCCTATTCTCTATGCCCTTTCATTAGAGCCATTGATGGATCAGATTCGCCAGAGGGTGGCAGAGCTCTCTATATATGGTATAGTGTGGAAGGTGGGGGCCTTTGCTGATGATATGGTGGTTGGACTTGGGTCTGTGGCAGATGTTGTGGCACTTAAGGAGACAGTGGAATGGTATGAGGCTCACTCTGGGGTGAAGCTCAACAGGCATAAGTATGAGATAATGGTGCTAGAAAATGGTCTAGTAGGTGGGGATGTCATTGGAACAATTATCCCCACTGGTGAGGTGGTGTGGTATCTGGGCATCTTCCTTTCTGTATATGGTTCTGTCTTGCTGTGAGTGTGGTGAGGGAGCAGGGTGACCATTTGGGGAGAGGCCCTTCAAGGTTGGGGAGGCCACTATATCTCTCTAGTAGGGTGGGTATCAATTCTGAATATATACTGGTTCCCCAAGCTGTGGTATGTGGCCTATCACCTAGACTTTCTAGCTTAGGTAGTGAATAGGCTAACAAAGGTGGCTAGAGATTGGATTTGGGCAGGGAGGAGGTCCCAGGTCAGTTGGGATACTCTTGCAACACTGATGGTCAGGGGAGGCCTTGGCCTTATGGATTTCCCTAATAGGCTGTACTGCTTGTAAGCCTGGTGGTTGAAGAGAGCTGCTGAACTGCAAGGAGAGGGTTGGGTGCCTCTGCTGCAGAAGGTGTGGGAGATGCGAACCTCTCCTTGGGGGTCCTCAGGAGATCTGCTCTCATTGGTAGGGCTGAATGGAAATCAGCAGCTGTGGTTTAAGGGCTTTTGGTGAGAAGTGGTAGATAGAGTACACCAAATTGGCCTATGCTGGTAGGGCAATGAGGGGGAGGTAATGTGGGGGCCTAATATGTGGTGATGGGACAGACTGCTCCTGGGGGGTGCTCCACTTGCTATATTTGATATTGGGGGTGGAGTGGAGTGTCAGCAGGGTCTTGGCCAGGATTTCTGACCAGGTGGCTGACAGGTGGCAGAGATCGGCAAGGGGTGGGACTGGGCAGGTATCTGGTCTTGGAGTGCTGAGGTATAGAGGTGGCTTTCTCCCAAGTTCTGGGTGATATAGTGACAAATACTGTGGAGGAATGTTATGTTGAATTTCCATACTGGGCATCTGGTGGACAGTGGCCATTTTGATTGTGAGGAGTATTATAAGTAGGGCAAGCTGGAGGTCTTGTGCAGATACCGGAACATTGGCTGGGAGAGTGTGAGGTTTTGGGGGACTTTTGGATAGAAATAGGAAATAGACTAGGGGTGGAGCAAAGATTGGCAGGTGAGGGGGGCTGCTGGGAGGGCTTGAGATCTAGGCTAGTGGGTGGGGTGGGTGATAGTTGGCTCACTATAGGATGGGTGTTAGCAGTGTGGGTAGGAATTGTGGGACATTGGCTTTTTGTATTTGAGGAGGGGTAGCAGATAAGACTGCTGGAGAAGGTATTAACATGGCAGGAGCCATTGGGAGATCTGTTGACTGGATGGTGGGTGGATTGGGGTTCTCAGGGGGGGCGCCATCATGGTTTGGTGGTAAGGATCTGTGAGCAGAGTGGTTGGAGGGTGGAGATGGTGTTAGACAAAGTGGTATTTTGTCAGGAAGGGGTA
>RBNI01002035.1:0-19954 GCA_003990745.1 Jimgerdemannia flammicorona | reverse complement strand
AAAAAAAAAAAAAAAGAGCTTTCCTTGAAGGCAATAGTACTGTGGAGATCATGTGGTTGGAATAAAACAACTATACAGGACCCTGAAACCATAGGTGAGGTTATATCAGATACTACTACTATTCTCCCAAGTTGGGCCCTTCCTTTCCAGAATATAAAATATTACTGGAGTGATATTGTTATATATATATATAGGTAGAGAAATATTGTACCTGATATATTTCAATGTGATGCAAGTATATGGTTGAGTGAACTTTTGGCTCAGAACCTTATATTGTCAGATAGTACTAGAAGATATCTGCTCTTTATCAAGCCCTGGGAGTTCTAGCTTAGAAACCTGCTAAAACAAATAGTATCTGGTCAATCTTTTTTACATACAAAGGACAGAAACCCTCAGGCTGTACTAAAAAAAAAAATCAAGCTCCTGACCTCATATAGTATGTTAAATTATACTAAGAATATATATATAGCCATACTGAGGGTACCACTAAACTGGTCTGCTGTTCACTCTAGCAATCTGCTCAAAGTACTCCAGATTATAGTCATCATCACTATACAGGTTATGTTATGCTCACATATAGCTTATTCTTCAATAGTACTTCTAAAGTTCTGATAAGAGTATAGAATCTTGTACCTCTCTGGAAATTTAACAAGAATAGATTAGTAAAGAAAATCTCAAAAAAAAGGAGATAAATGTAGAGAATTTCGAAAAAAAAAAACTCCAGAGAACCCACTCTTTGCCAATATTACAGTATATCTAATTCCCATCTAAACTTCTCCTTCTTGCTTTTTATGTCCCCTTTTTTCTGCTATCTAATATTTGATACAATCCTCACAAACCTTATTAATATAGTAATAAAGCTTATCACTATAGAGATTCCTTACTACCATTACAACCATCTCTCTATAATTGTTAATAATGATATAGTTCTCTTCATTATTGAATACTCCAGTAGACCAATGGGCTTCTTGATTGAGAATAATTGACTCTGATTTAAATATAGACCCTAAGCCTTGATAGTAATACTGGTATTGCTCATACTAAATAACTTGTCCTTGAACTTCTCTATTTGATCAGATGCTAGACATGGTTGAACTTGAATAACTTTGAATTCTCCTCTATAGTGAAACTGAGTCTTGATCTGAGTAGTGGGCTAAGTTAAGTATATAGACAAATTATGTACAAGTATCATATGGGAATTTTTAGAGAAGAATACAAAATAAAGAGTGAGTATTCAGAAAAAAACATAAGAATGAGTTGTATGTAGATAAGTTACACAATCTTACTCATAAAGGCTTACTTCTAATTCTTTTGAGACCTTTATCATATAATGCATTAACTCAATAACTCAGCCACCAAAAACATATCTTATAACATTCTCCAGCCTTTCTTCATCTTGATCAGATATTATAAATAAAGTTAGCAGATCTCACTGTAGAGCTGTGAACTTTAAGAAAAAGAGAAAAATATGAAATAAATTTGGTCATACTGTGGAATTTAAATGTAGTGGTGAAAAGTACTATCAACTACTTTAAAAAGGCTGCTGTCTATATAACTATAAGGTCTATAAATTCTGAGATCTGAAGGATCACTATAAGTTATTAGCAGAATTCTCTCTCATCCTCATCATCACTATTGCTATTACTATTACCATCACCATCACCATTACTATTACTATTATTACTGCTACTTTGGCTCTTGATGAGTAGCTTATATACTATCCATATGAGAAAGAACTTAATATTATCAATAGAGAGTACTTTTCCATCTTAAATATTCTCTCTTTTAATAATTTTATTCATAATTAGGAAAAACAAAAAGAAGTATCAGGAAAAAGAAAAAGAACAAATAAAGAGTAAAATAAAGAAAGAGTAGGATTACTAAAGATTTTGAGTAATCTGGATCAATCTGAATTAATCTGAATTAGATCACAAGATCAATCTGAGTTGATTGAAATCTATCACATAATGAATCTAAATCGAATCTTATCTAGATAAATTGAATCTGTTTAGAGTATTATCTGAAAGTAATACTTAAACTCTATCTCTATAATAAGCAGAAGAAACTTATCAATAATAGGTATTTAAAACTTAATACTTTTTTACAGAACTCAGAACTTAGAGCCAATAGATATCTTTGATTATTCATAATATATTAATTCTATCAGTATATAGTTTTATTATATATATTATTTTAGATATTGTCTAACTTTGTAACTATTAACTATATTATATTAAATTTAAAAATTAGATTAAGATACTATAATCAAATATCTATCTTCTAATTCTTATATCATAATAAATATATAAAAGATATAAACTATTAACTAGGAATAGTAGATAAGAATTCTGAGATAATATTTAAACTAAAGATAACTATAATATTTTATTTAATTTTATAACTAGCTAATGTGAAATACTTAATATCAAAAAATAATAAAATATTCTAGCTTAGACTTAATACTAAGTAATGAGTTTTAAATATTAAGAAAGAATAAAAGCTTTTAAAATAATTAAGAAATAATAATAATAATAATTAATATTTATATTAAATTTGAAAGATTATATAAAATAATTATATAAAAATAAATTTTAATAAATTTTAATAATATATTCATAAAGACTAGTTATTTTTATAATAGATAAAAATCTTAATAATAACTATCTAATTAATAGTAAGATTTAAATCTAATTGAGAGTATATTCTAATACTAATTTCTTAATTAATCTTTGATAAAGTTAATAATTACTTAACTTTTATCTATATATAATATAAAGGTAAATTTATATAAGTAGTTAATATATTCTTTTAGTTCTTGAATTTTTGAATAAGATCTTATATATTTTTAAAATTTACCAAGAATTTCCAAATAGTATTATACTTAATATACTTTATTTATTTGACTAGATATTCCAAATAATAATATTAAATTATTTTAACTTTATACTTAATTTGATATTAATTATAATAAAGATAGATAATTTTAAAATTTAACCAGAATATATATAATGAAGTATAGACTTAGATCCTCTCGCCAAAACTTTAACCGTGGTTCCCATTCTTACGATTTCCAAATTATATCTATGCGAAAAGTTCATTATAACTAGTTCTATAATTTAAAATATAATATTTAAAATATATATTAAATAATTTTTTTTAGCATCAGATAGCTTAAGATAATAAGTAGTAGTGAGAACTTATTTGATAATCTTATAAGATCTAATAAACTTAGTTTAGTACTTTATTGATAAATAGTTAACTTAAGATTGAAATTTAAAATTCTCAATAAATGAAAAAACTTAACTATTAATAATATATATAATATCAGAGTATTTCTTATCTATACTTTGATTGATATTATTTATTTTTCGGAAGAGTGATAGTAGTAATTTTAAAAAGTTTATATATTTTTTCAATATGATTCTTAGTAATAGAGACTTATATTTAGTTATATTTCTAAAAGAGAACAAGATTTATAGAGATTTCAGAGTCTTGACTATTGAGTAGCTAAAAAAAGAGAATGACTAATAGATAAATAAATAGTATTGTTAAAGAAAATTTATATAAATTAGATAGTAATTTTAATTATCTTATTTATAAAAAACATAGTTTTTGAGAATTTATTTAAGAGTTCTGTTTATGCATTCAGTTTGGCTATTAGCTTGAGTATAAGAGACTATGGATATAGTAATTTGGATTCTAAGATCCTGAAGAGAGCTTACTAGAAGTAGTGCTCAGAATAAATTAAACTAAATTAAATTTGATACTATATAATATTTAATTTTCAATGTAAAATTTTTTATCTCTATAATTACTTATATATAATAAACAATTTCACTTTTTGCCATCTACTTTTATTCTGTTTTTCTTATAAACTAGTACAAATAGACTTATAAGAATATAATCATATAAGTATATTAAATAGTAGATATAGAGTTTTTAAGTATATTATATTTATATCCTCTTTAATAAGAGTATATATCTATAAACCCACAATCTTTCTCTGATATATTTCATATTACATAAATACTATTTAATATATTTTGCACAGTTTTTTGGAGAAAAGTCTTACATAAGAATATGTTATCAATTTGGAGTTCTAAGGAGTATACTAGGCAGAGTAGCTCTAGTGCATTTGATTGGCAGTATGTAGAGTGGGAATAAGATATGGGAGGGTACTCTTTGGGCTCTCATAAGAGTAGAGATAGAGCAGAAGGGGGAGGGAGAACTGGCAGAGCAGAGCAGAAGGCTGGAAGATTGAGCTTTACTGATAAGATCAAGACAGTAGGTGTATCTACTGGGTTGAATAGATGGCTGCAGAGGGGGAAGGAGAAGATACCAGCTGATAGATCTAATAGGATAGTTCTGGGTAACTAGGGAGACAGAGCTGATAGTATAGTGACTGAGAAGGAGAGAAAGACTACTGATAGAAAGATGACTATTAATCTAAAAAAAAATTCAGATATGATAGCTGATAGTGAGCTAGGGCTAAAAGATGGCATGAGGTCTGGAGATCTGGCCAATAGTATAATAGACCTGGTGGTAGTACCATTACTCAAAAAATTAATATCTGAATTTATAGTCACACTGTTCTTCTGTGGCTTAATAATTATAACAAAGTTGGTTTTGAGACTGCTGATCAATCAGATGAAAGAGATAGTCTTGGTGAAGTTTCTGAAGAGTTTAGAGAGAGTTAAGATAGGCTTTGAGAAGAAAAAGATAATGTTGATAGTACTGAAGAAGAGAGTGATAATCAGAGGAGTGGTAATATCTATAGTGAGATATGTATCTAAGATGAGACCCCAGAGGAGTCCAGCTGGTAGTGACTAATATATTAGATAGTAAAGAAAGAAGAGATGAGAAAACTGATTATAGATATAATTAAGAAGTATAGTAATATAGTAGATATTGACTTCAGAGTTTGAGAGAGTATAGAGTTTTGAATAGAAGATATAGATATCATAGTAGATCTTGCTGAAAAGAATATAGAGAAAGGGAGAGACTGGTTAGCAGTATTGAAGTAGAGCCCTATTAAGTATAAGATATTGAGAGTGAAGGAGACTCTAGAGGAGGAGAAGGACTTGCTGGAGATACTGAAGGATCTGTCAGAGACTGTAAAGAGGTACTAACTGACCTGGAAGAAGTATGAGACTTTGACAGTAGTGGAGATTATCAATAGCAAGAGAGTTTACTTAGATTGAGCTATATGGGAGAGGGCTAAAGGGAGACAGCAGTAGAAGGATCTGCTGGCAGGCCTGGAGAGAGACCCAAAGGTTGTAATAGCTAGTATAGAGACTGAGTTAAGGGCCAGTAACTGGCTGAAAAAATGTAGGAACCAAGTAGAGGGACCAGAAGACAGAAGTGACTCAGAGGGGGGGGGAATACTGTTGTAGAGGATAAACTAATATCAGAGGAGGCCCAGTTCAATATAGTGTTCTGAATACAGAATAAGAAGATGAGTTACAGGATATACCTAAAGAGGACTGAGATGAGTCAGTGGGTATAGATATAGTGAGGAGCCAGGGGTTGGGAGACTAGTATATAGACTTCAGTAAGAAGGAGTTTGGCAGTAAGTATTGGCTCTGGAAGATACTGACTAATGTGATAGTTAATGAGTTAAGAGTAGTTGACTTTTGGATAATTAGTGAGATATATTAAAGAAATATCATAAGAAGTGAAGGAGTGATTTGCAAATTGAGAGATAAGTTGATAATAGCTCTGCTGGAGGTAGAGAAGTATGAAGTAGATGAGAACAGAGAAGCTACTCTGCTGGAGATTATGTATATATATACTATATATCTGTGGGATCTAAGAAAAGAGCTGGTGAAATAGCAGGTAGTATGCAAAGAGTATTAGATATCTATAGAGGTATAGGATAGAGAGAACTATCAGGAGATATTGACTACTTTAGATACTCAGTAGGAGGTAGAGGTAGAGATTGAGACTGAGAGAAACTTGGATATAGCTGGTAACTTGATGAGTATAAAATTATAGAGTAGTCTGGTTATTCAAACCCATTTATTTATTATGAATAGTATAATCTGAATTTTCTCTTTGAATATTAATAGTTTAAGAGAGGGATTGAGGAGAAGGAACATTTTTACCTAGCTAAGATAATTGGATACTGATCTTTTTTTATTACAGGATACAGATTGTGATGAGAACTCTAATATGTAAGATTGAACTCAAGAGTGGAAAGAGGGGGGGGGGTGGTAGTGTAGCATAGCAGAGTAGATATCCTTATTTATAAAGAAAAGAGAGATATTGTGGAAATTGAATATTGGGGAGAGAGAGTGATATAGGAGACTTGGAGAAGGCAGAGTTAGGACCTAGTAATAGTCAGATCTTGCTATTACCTGACAGAAAGAAGGGCCAGAGTAGAGTAGATACTTAGACTATAGGAATCAGGAGAGCTGGTAGAGGCTGAAAATTGACTGTCTGAGTGAGAACTTTAATATGGTATATAATAATAGAGTAGATAGAACAGATGGTAGCAGAGGTATATCTGGAAGAAGTAGAGGCATAGAAGGCTGAGAGAATATTAGATAACTTAGCTCTCTGATAGATGCTGGCAGAGTTGGAGAGATTGCTGGATATATACTGAGTAGATGGGCTTAACTCAAAGATTGATTGAGTCTTAACTACTGAGTACTGGGGGGGTAATATATGAGAATTATTAGAGATTGAGTGGTATCTCTGGTCTCACTATTAGAGTCTTCTGGGGTGTGGAAAGTTTGAGAAGAGCAGAGATGGGTCTGGATATTAGTACTTAAATATCTCTACTAGATGAGTCTGTATTGTAGACTTCTTAGGTTGCAGACATTGGGTCCAGAGTAGCTACTTGATGGGAGGGATGCTTGTTATTGGGAATTAGTAGTATTGGAGGCTTAGTGTTTTTAAGGAAAAACTGAAAGACTCTTGAGTACTCAGTAGAGATAGTATATGTAATAAGTATTACATAGGCTAAAAAGGCTTCTGAAAGAGTGGGCTGGTCTATTGAGAGTTGTGAAAGCAGAGAACTAATAGATTAAGTATACTAGGATGGAGATAGAGAAGCTGCAGGGTTTGCTGAGAGTGAAAGAGAGTGAGCAGATATAGAATATAGTAGTCAGACTGAGGTAGTAGAGTCTGGAGAAAGGGAAAAGGCTGACAAAGGTTCTGTTGAGACTCCTTAGAGTCAAGAGGATGAGACAGTGATAGGATAATATGCTGAATGAGGAAATAAAGTTAGTGGTAGAGACTTAGGGCATTTTGGATCAGCTGAGTAAGTGATGGAGAATACTGTGAAATAAAGAAAAGGATGGAGCAGATATGCTAGATATTGAGCAGTATCTGGAGAACTAATATCTGAGCCCAGCAGTGGTATTGTAGCTACTACTAATTTTCATCTAAAACTAAGACTATATTGGAATAGACTTTATTATCTAGTTGCTAAAAATCAAAAAGAAAAGAGATGTAATTATTGTCTTTATAAATTACCTCAGTAAGTAAGCATATATTACTATAACTACTATCACTATGATAGCCCCATAAACAGCACAACTTTTATTAATAGTATGTTCTACCTTTATAGATTTCTATCTATAATTATCTCTGATAGAGATGTGAAATTCTTAAGCAATTTCTAGTGAGCACTCTTTAAAGAACTAGAAGTATAACTCAAGATATCTACTATCTATTACCTACAGACAGACAGTCAAATAGAATGAACTAACTGAACTTTGAAGCAGATGCTTAGTATCTATTATAACTATAAGCCGAATGATTGAGACAAAAAATTAACCTTAGCTAAGTTTATATATATATTATAACGTGCCGGCTCAATAGAGGCAAATTACAAGGTTGGGGGTTGATGTAGTTTGGCTTGAGCCCCCAGTTACTTTGTCAAAAGCAACAAAATGTTCTAAGATTTCCTAAGGTCTTTGGTGTTTAGCGGTATAATAGTCAAAGGCTGGATATCTGCAAGCAATTCTGGCAATTTCCTTATTGGGATGGTTCTCTGAGTGTAGCAGTGATTTGTGTGTGAACAGGTTTCCTTCTTGGGTCAACTGGGAATGGCAGAATTTGTGTAGCGCGAGTGGTTTCCTTCTTGAGTGATGATCTCTGATTTCAGCGTGATGATCTGGCAATTTAGCAGTTCCCCTTATGCGGTTTCTGCGTGACGATCTCTGTGTAGCGCGACGATCTCTGCATGACAATCTCGTGTAGCATGACGATTTCCAAAAGTATGCGATTTCTGGCAAATAGCTCGATTTGGTGTGGTTCTCTTAAATCGGCTGGCTTCTGGGAATAATAACTCAAACGCGTGGATAATTTGAATAACTGGGAATACTGCTGGTGGCGGATTCTTCTGTATCGGGCTCACTGGGAACAAACAACTTGGATGTCATGGAAACTCGGATGGTGCGAATCAGATTCTTCTAGGAATGCGGATAACTCGAAAACAGCGGTTTCAACTGGGAATTAACTCGGATTCTTGGCAAGTTACGTCAAAGACTGGCTTCATTTGCGCGAATGGATCACTGCGAAGTTGCGTCAAGAGACTGGCTTGTGGCAAGAATAGGCGGGCTCTCTGGGAATGTGGCAGAAGGGCAAAAGTCTTCAGGCTTATCTGGCAAGTGAACCAAAACGTGGCGAACTTCTCTTGAAAACGGACTCATTCTTTGTATCGGAAAGTGGACCAGAGTGGGAAAGGGGCAAAGCTCATAATCTCCTAGTAGTGGCTGTAGAGCAGGCATTTCTCCTAAGTGTTGCAATCCAATTCCTTTAGGATCAAGTGGCTTTTGGCAGGCATATCTCTTGAAGTGTAGTAGGCAGACTTGTCTTTTGCTTTGTATTTCAGAACTGAGGTTTATTCACTCTTGTCTCTGGGGTATTTTATACAAGTTGGTTGCTATCCAATTACTATGTGGCTAACTATAGATTTGCTATCTTTGGCAAGTTGTGCAGGTCCAGCACAAGTGTGCAGGTCCGGCACAGGTGTGCAGGTCCTGCACAGATATACCCTATCTGGTAGTCTGGCTATTTATACAGTTTTCATAGCAATGGTTGCTGGTTACTATACTGGGTGCTCATGTCATCTGGCTAATTGTTCGCGTCATCTGGCTAAGGTATAATTCAGGTGGTACGTCACATCAGCCCCCACTAAAGGATGGTCTGTCCCCAGACTATCTTTTAGTCATCATCCCAGTGTGGGTAAGCATCTTCTGCATCAATACCTGTTCCATTATCTTCGTTGTCTGTACCATAGTTACTCCATTCCAAGGGTTCCTCTTCTTCTTCGGGAAATAAAATCTCGACAGCATTGACAATGCTCAGGTAGATGGCTAGGTTCATTCCTCTTGTATCATACCAGGAGAATTGTGCTTGCATCAGGGCTGCAGGGTTTCGCTTATAGAGGGTGTAAAGCCTGTCAGCAGCAGTAACATCTCTTCTTGATAGTCCTGTGGTATTTCTGATATATGTTTGTTCCGGGACTGGGAGGTTCTGCAATTGTTCTCCAATTGCATAGTGGGCTTGAAGTTGGTGGACCTGTAGCAATCGTCTGGCCAGGACAAGATTCTCTTGATGAATCTGGATCTTCTGGAGAGTGTTTCCATTGACTTCTCAGAATTGGGGTAGGGGAACTAGCAGTGATTGAAATGAGCTGAGGATAAGAGTCTGAAGACAGTTGTCAACTCTCTGATTCATGATGTGGGGAAAGGTATATCTTGAGGTGGTTGATGTGTACTGGTGTTCTGAGGGTTCGTCCATCTATGCTTCTTAAATAGATGCTGGTTCCTCTGATATTGTGTACAAGATAAGGTCCTTCCCATTTCAGTTCTAGTTTGGCAGCAAAGTTTGTCTTGATCATGCTTCTCCAAACTAGGACTTGATCTCCAATCTTGATCTTCTGATTCTTCTGTTTTTGGTTGTAGTACTTCTTTTGTCTTTCCTGGGCTTTGATAATCTGTCCTTGGGCTTGATTTCGTAACTGTTCTGCCTTCTTGAGGAGGTCTCCAAGATTCTCATGGTCAGCGGTTCTGGTTTTCTTGGCAAACATCATTTCAAATGGTTTTTGTTTAGTGGATGTGGCAGGGGTGTTCCGAATTTCCCATAAGATCTCAGGTAAGCAGAGGTCCCAATTGGTAGGATTGACTTGGGCAAGTCCTTTCTTGATGGTCTGGTTCATTCTCTCTGTCATGCCATTGGTCTGGGGGTGGTATGAGGTGGTCCTTTTGAGGTAGATCTTGTGAATTCGGGTATAACTTGTGATTATATTGTTGACAAATTCTGTGCCTCGATCAGAGATGAGTTCTTCTGGGGGTCCATATCTGAGTGTGAGTCCATGGAGGAGGCCTACAATGGTTAAGGCATCTGCAATTTCCATTGGGAAGGCCTCGGGCCACTTGGTCAGGTGTTCCACAAATACGAGGATATATTTGTTTCTTCTTGGTGTAACTGGTAGAGGTCCAATTACATCTACTCCCCATCTCTGAAAGATGCGAGTGGGTGGGGGAATTGGTTGCAAAGGGGCTTGATAGTTCTTCTTTCCTTGGTACTTCTGGCAAGTGTCACATTTCTGGATGATGTCTTGGACTTGAGTTCTGAGGTGAGGCCAAGGTTGATACAGTTTTCGAATTTTCTCTTCTATGCTTATCTGTCCTTGGTGGGCTCTCTGATGTTCTTTTCGGATGAAATCTTCTTGTGCCTTGATGGTCTGAGGAGCTTCCTTTAGGGTGTAGTTCCTCGGGACACCCTTCCTCTGGTTCATTGGGGGTGGCGGGAAAGTACATCAACATTGTTGTGAGCTTTCCCTGCTTTGTAGATGATGGTGATTTTGTAATCCTGGAGGATAAGGATCCAGCAGGCTAAGATTCCCACAGGTTCCTTGCAGTTAAATAACCATTTGAGGGCTGCATGGTCTGTGATCAGGGTGAACCTTTTTCCGATGAGGTAATGCTTGAATAGGGTGACTGCCCATATGACTGCAAGGCATTCCAGTTTGGTGCTGCCATAGTTCATCTGCTGCTGGTTGGTAGCTCTGCTTGCATAAGCTATCACATGGTGTTGTTGATCGGGTCCTTCCTGGGCTAGAACTGCTCCAAGGCCATCTTTAGAAGCATCTGTATACAAGATGAATGGCTTCTGTAGATTGGGGTGCACAAGGATTGGTGCTGTAGTCATGCGATTCTTAAGTTCCTTGAAGGCTTTTCCTTGTGATTCGGTCCATTTGAATGACACTCCTTTCTTGAGAAGGATCTGGATTGGGGCAGTGATTTGAGCAAAGTTCTTAATAAACCTTCTGTAATAAGATACTAGCATCAGAAATGATAGTGTCTCCTTTGGGGTCTTGGGTACTGGCCAATTGTTGATCTTCTTGGTTTTCTTTGGGTCTGCATGGGTTCCTTCTTTTGAGACTATAAATCCAAGAAATTCAAGTTTCTGTTTCCCGAAGTAACATTTCTTTGCATTTAGCCTCAAATGGTTTTTGCGGGTGAGCTTGAAGAATTCCTCTAGTGGTGCAGGTGTTCTTCGAAATTTGCTGAATAGATGTTGGAATCATCCATGTATACAATCAGACAGTGGTGAATCAAAGGGGTATAGACTGAATTCATCATCCTTTGAAAGGTGGGGGGTGCATTGCAGAGTCCAAAGGGCATTCAGAGGTACTCGAACAGTTTTCCTAGAGCAAGGAAGGCTGTCTTTTGAATGTCCTTGGGGTCCATGGGGATCTTGTGGAATCCTGTGAAGAGGTCCATACTGCTGAAGTATCTGGCATCTTGTAACTGATCCAAAAGGTCATTAATTCTGGGCAAAGGATAGGCATCCTTTTCAGTAACTGAATTGAGTTTTCTGTAATCTATACAGAGTCTCCATCCTCCCTTCTTCGGTACAATAAGTATAGGACTGGCCCAAGGACTGGTAGAGGGTCAGATGACTCCATTGTCTAAGAGTTCTTGTATGTGCTCCTTTTCAAATGTTTTCAAGTGATGGGGTATCCTATAAGGTTTCTGCCGAATGGGTGTTGCACTTCCTGTATTTATGCTGTGGTGATATGATGGATTGTATGGCAGGTTGCCATAATCAGTGGTGAAGATATCTTGACATTTGTTGAGGAGTTCTGCTAGTTGTTGCTGTTGTTGAGGTGTCAATTCTTCTCCAATGTTGGTGGATGGCTTCACTGTCTCCTGGGTCGCAGAGGGGCCTTTCCTTTCTTCTGGGACCTTTTGCCGTTTCCTGATAGGTTTAGTTCATAAACTTCCCTATGGGTTCGGTTGAGAAAAGGCACCAGATGTCCTATGATGGTTCCTTTCAGCAAGATGATGGTCTCCCAGCTTTGGTTGGTTCCTTGGGAGTGTACTGGATTCATCTTGTCAGGGAATGTGTGTCCCTCTATGTCCAGGTGTGGGATATCTTCCTTGGGTTCGAAGAAGAGGTTTCTGGGGTCAGGTGGTGCAAAGATTTCGAAGGTAGTTTGTTCTCCAGGCTCCAGGATGAGATTCTTATGCAGTCTGACTGGTTGCCGGTACACTTACTGGGGAATATTCCTCTTGAGGTGGTTAACTTGAAGGAGATGTACCTCCTTCCTGTCTGAACTTCCAAATCCCTTTGCTTGTCTTGTTCCTTCAGTTAGTTTGGAGACTTCCTGTAGCTGTGGGGTCTTGACCTTCATGAAGACTGCTTGGGCAATCTTCTGTCCTCTAATAATTCGGTGCCATTCTGCACTGCTGTTGTATAGGATAACCTTGATTTCGCCTGTATATCCAGGGTCAATAGTTCCTCCTTCTACAGTTATCCCTTGTCTGGCAAGTCCAGACCTTGAGGTCAGTTGAATATAAGCTCCTTGGGGTGGCTGCATGGCTAGTCCAGTTCTGACCATGAAGGTCTTTCCCGGCTTGATAGATTCGTCCTCCAGGCTGTAAAGATCATATCCTACATCTTCCAGGTGGGCTTTGGTTGGGGGTTTGGCTTTTGGGTGCAGCAGGACATACTGGGCAATATCCTTGCTGAGTTCAGGCTTTCCTAGGGCTGAAGCTCCACTAGCAGAGAGCCTCCAAGCTCTGAGGTTGAGGTGTAGCCATCTGGCTCCAGTAGAAGGATCTCGGAGGTAATTAATTCCCCTTCTTCCTGTAGGGTCTAGGGCTTCTATGAAGTTGGCAGCATCTTCTGCCCATCCTTGGTGGGTAGCATGTCTGATAAGAGCTAGGATATCTTCTCCCAAATCATAGATCTTAAGGATTCTTTTTCCTGGCTTCTTTGTCTGGCTTTTTCGAATCTGGCTCTTTCGGATCTGGCTTCAGTTGTCTCCTTTCTTCAAGGTATGCACTGCAACATCATGACTGAGGTGAATCTTCTAATGTCTGCAGTCTCGGCAGTCAGGGTGTCTCCCATGGTTGCAATATCCCATTGCTCGAAAATGATATTCCCAGCTATTTATCTCTGGTTGTCTTGGAAATCGATACCCATCTTGATCATAAGTTGGGAGAAGGGTAGACAAAGGGTATATTTCTGTTCAAGTGAAGAAGCCTTGTCCCCTAAATCGACTTTGTAGCCTTGTGGTGACTTCTTGAAAGGTGGTAGACTGTGCAAGAGTAGTTGGGGGTTCTGGTCTCTGGGGTCTCTGTCTTTCTTGTTGGTCCAACAAGTGACACTGGTAGCAGTAGTCTCGGGGAGAGTGGAAGACCATTTGGTGAGGACATCTTCCTAGCCGAAAAGCTTTCTCTTGGTGGGTTTCTTTCTTGGGAACAATGGTGATTATACTGGGTCCTTCTTCTATGTTCCAGGGGTCATTGTCTTCAGGTGGTGTCCAGCGAGAGTCATCCTAGGGAATAAGTTCAGGGACCTCTTCTTCATTGGGTGCTTCTTGTTCAGGGACTTCTTGGTCAGAAGTTTCTTCTTCCTCAGATGATTCTTGGCCCCAAATCGCTTGTACTTCTGCAGCCTTGGTTGCAGGTGTTTCTGGAACATGTCTGCATTTCTTCTTCTTTCTTCTGCACTCTGGGCAGGCTGTGCCAGGCGATTTCCTTGTCCCCATAATCTTGGAGGAGTGCTCAGGACACCTGTGTCTCTTGAGGCATATAGGGCATCCTTTGATTTCTCCTGCAATGGCTCCAATGGTGATAGGGATGGTATTCTTAGCCTACACATTATCTTCTGGTCTGTCATCTACTAGGTTGATTCAGGGATTGAGTCTGGGATCATTTCCATCTTCAGATTCTTCCTCTTCTTCTGTAGTAGATTCTTCACTGCTGGCATACTCTTCCTGAATAGTGACCTTCTTCTTCTTCTTTGATTGTTCATAGCTGGTCACCTTAACTCTGTACTTCTTGCCTCGGTAGTCAAACTTGAGTACTTGTTGGCTGATATCAACAACTGCATTCATTTCCTTCATCCAGTTGGTGCCAAGGATCATGTCATAGGTGACAGCTTCTGTGACAACAGCTTTGAGAATGGAGAACTGGATGTGTCCCAGAGAAATGGTGATGTTTTATACTTCTCCAAGGGGTTGAGTTCAGGCTCCATCTGCTACTATGATGCTGAGGTTGGATGGTCCATCAATGGGCCATTGGAGGGTGTCCAAGAATCATTTGGCAATGATGCAGACAGCTGCTCCTGTGTCTATAAGGATTTTCGCTTTTTGTCCTCCAATATCTCCATGTAAATAGGTGCTGACATGTCTTTCGGCTGCTTGGACAGGGATGGGAGCTGGTTCTTGCTGTGGGATTGGAACTCGGCCAGTGCTAGACCTGGTGGTTCTCAGCAATTTGTTTCGAACTCCAGCTGGTATCAGTTGTAGGAACTGCAGGAGGAACTTCCATCTTGGCTTCTTGAATTTTCTGCCAGGCTTCATTGTAGATATCTCTGGGCATGGTCTTTGGAGAATACTTTTTCTTGGGCTTCAGGGGTATAGGTTCCCATTCTTCTTGTTCCATTTCTTCATCTTCTGGTGGCAGCTCATTTGTTTTGGGCACGAATGGTGAGGGAGTTCGGGGAGGTATTTCTACCTGTTCCTCCTCATGCTCTTCGTCTTCTTCCTGGATCATTCTTCTGCTGATGTTTCTGGATGGCCTTCCTACAGGTCTCTTTCTTTTTTCTGCTGAGTAGACTGTTTTTCGGGTGCTAACCTTGGTGGGGTACAAGTCTAGGTCACTGTAGTCTTCACTGTTGCTTTCTTCGAAATCTTCAACAGGGTGGGCTTCAGTCTTCTTGTACTGAGTGTCATTCCTTCGGTTCAGTGGTTCTGAGTCCCTTCGGTCACTTCTTTTGTTGTCACATTCAGTGGTATAGTGTCCGAATTGTCCACAGTGGAAGCATTGGACTTGGGCTCTGTCTCGGGCAGGGTACCTTCTTTCTTCTTGCTGGTAATTCCTGTTATCTCTTGATGGATAACCTTGGCTCCTCTGTGGTGGGTATGCTCTGTTGTCCTGGTAATTCTGATTTTCACGTATAGTGAGTTTTTCAATCTGTCCAACCAATCGGTCCAACTTGGAGCTAAGGTCTTGGATTTTGCTTCTGTCCTTCTTTCCTTCTTTGGCTGGCCTTCTTTCTTCGGATCTTTCTTGTCCTTGAAGGAGTCCTTGTAGGGCTTTGACCAGGATGTCTTCCTTCTCTTCTTTTCTGTCATGATCACTCCAGGTGGTTCCTTGTCTGACATCAAAGTATCCTTGGGCTGCATCTACTTGTTCTTCAGACCTTCTGATGCCTAGAGTACGGACATGCTGAGCAATATTTGGGGGAATTCCATTCATGAAGGTCATTGGACCTATGATGTCTTGGTTGGTAGCATTGAACCCGGCGGAATGCATTCTCTTCTGGATTCTTGTGAAGAAGGCTCTGGGTGATTCTCTAAGATTCATCTTCATCCCCATGATGGATTCCTGAGCCTTGTGGTGGGTTTTGTTTCCTGCATACTTTTCGATGAGCCAGTGGACCATGGCCTCATATTCTAGCTCATCAGACATTGCTGCTTGTATCTGTCTTGCTAGTTCTGAATCTCGGTTGTTTGCTGTTCGATGGAAAATTCCTCTGGCTGGTTCTCTGAGCTGGGCTTTGTAGATGGCGATTTTTCTTTCATCTGAGAGGTTTCTCAGAGCTGCAATTCCTTCAATTCCATCAAGGAATTCTCTGGGGTCTTCCTCTGGGTATCCTGCAAAGGTTGGCAATGAAGTAGCCATTTCTTTGTCACTTTCTTCTGATTCTGGTTCAGGTTCGGATTCAGATTCTGATTCACTTTCTGAGCTTTCACTGGAGATGGGGGTACTTGGGTATCCTGAGGATGGTGTCCTGGTCCTTGGGCAGAGTGGAATAGGCCTGGGTAATCTTGTAGGGGCTACTTCCGGTTCTTCAAGGGGTTGTGGTAGGGGTTCTATTGGTGAGATTGGTGGGACTGGGGAGGGTTGTCTGGCTGTGAAGTGTTGGGTTCGTGTGATGAGATCTTCTAGTTCTTGTGCAAGTTCTCCGAAATCTCTAGCAGGGCTGTCTGTATTGTCTGGTTGATCTGGTTGGGGATTTTGGGCTATACTGCCTTCTGGTTCTGGTTGAGATCCTTCTGATGCTGGATAATTGGCAAGTCTTGAAGTAATTACTTCTCTTCCTGTCCAGATGCTGGTGATAACCGGTTCTCCTGTAGTAGCAGAGGTTGGTGTTGGGTCAAATGTATCCAGTTTGACTGTGGGTTCTTGTGAGCTAAAAAGTCACGTCAATTTTGAAATCTTCCCAGTTGAGTCCCCAAATGTAACATGCCGGCTCAATGGAGGCAAATTACAAGGTTGGGGGTTGATGTAGTTTGGCTTGAGCCCCCAGTTACTTTGTCAAAAGTAACAAAATGTTCTAAGATTTCCTAAGGTCTTTGGTGTTTAGTGGTATAATAGTCAAAGGCTGGATATCTGCGAGCAATTCTGGCGATTTCCTTATTGGGATGGTTCTCTGAGTATAGTGGCGATTTGTGTGTGAACGGGTTTCCTTCTTGGGTCAACTGGGAATGGCAGAATTTATGTAGCGCGAGTGGTTTCCTTCTTGAGTGACGATCTCTGATTTCAGTATGACGATCTGGCAATTTAGCGGTTCCCCTTATGCGGTTTCTGTGTGATGATCTCTGTGTAGCGCGACGATCTCTGCATGACGATCTCGTGTAGTGTGACGATTTCCAAAAGTATGCGATTTCTGGCGAATAGCTCGATTTGGTGCGGGTTCTCTTAAATCGGTGGGCTGCTGGGAATAATAACTCAAACGCGCGGATAATTTGAATAACTGGGAATACTGCTGGCGGCGGATTCTTCTGTATCGGGCTCACTGGGAACAAACAACTCAGATGTCGTGGAAACTCGGATGGCGTGAATCGGATTCTTCTAGGAATGCGGATAACTTGAAAATGGCAGTTTCAACTGGGAATTAACTCGGATTCTTGGCAAGTTACGTCAAAGACTGGCTTCGTTTGCGCGAATAGATCACTGCAAAGTTGCATCAAGAGACTGGCTTGTGGCAAGAATAGGCGGGCTCTCTGGGAATATGGTGGAAGGGCGAAAGTCTTCAGGCTTATCTGGCAAGCGAACCAAAACATGGCAAACTTCTCTTGAAAATGGACTCGTTCTTTGTATCAGAAAGTGGACCGGAGTGGGAAAGGGGCAAAGCTCACAATCTCCTAGTAGTGGCTGTAGAGCAGGCGTTTCTCCTAAGTGTTGCAATCCAATTCCTTTAGGATCAAGTGGCTTTTGGCAGGTGTATCTCTCGAAGTGTAGTAGGCAGACTTGTCTTTTGCTTTGTATTTCGGAACTGAGGTTTATTCACTCTTATCTCTGGGGTATTTTATACAAGTTGGTTGCTATCTGGTTACTATGTGACTAACTATAGATTTGCTATCTATGGCAAGTTGTGCAGGTCTAGCACAAGTGTGCAGGTCCAGCACAGGTGTGCAGGTTCTGCACAGATATACCCTATCTGGTAGTCTGGCTATTTATACAGTTTCCATAGCAATGGTTGCTGGTTACTATACTGGGTACTCATGTCATCTGACTAATTGTTCGTGTCATCTGGCTAAGGTATAATTCAGGTGGTATGTCACAATATAATAATAATATGTATATATGTATAAGTACAAGTACTAAAATGACTCTATTCTATCTAAACAATGGACAATATCCTTAAACCCCCACAACTGTCATATGAGCTATAGTATTAGCTATATAAGAAATTACTAATACTATATAAGATAATATCTAGCAAATATGTGAGTTCTTATAGAAGTACAAAGAATATAAATCATATACTGATAAAAATAGAAGAGAAGTTACTTATAAATAAGATAAATATATAATATATAATACCTGATTCTAGATAATGCAGGACTAAAGAAGAAATTTAGATCATACTATATTAGACTATTTAAGATCTTAAAGAAGTATGATTCTATTATATATAAGTTGGACCTTCTAGTGATTCTAGAGAGAATCTATCTAATATTTTACATATCTCAACTTTAGTCATATACTCTAAATACCTTCAAAGAAAGAACTATACTATTCTTAGATCTGATTATCAATCAGAAACTAGAATATAAAGTAAATTATATCTTAGATTATAAGGATAGATAATTTAGATGAGCTGCTAAGCCCACTCAGTACTATCTTATAAAATAAAAAGATTATCTTAAATATAATACTATTTGAAAAAAAGAAAATAATCTTCTACTAAATATATATAAATATACATATAGTATAAAGAAAATTTCAATGAAATTACTAAAGAAAAGTTATATGTATCTTTGATAAAATAAGTATAAATATTCTTAAACATTATATAGATAACTCTCTATAATATGAACAATTGGTAATGACACTGAGAGAAAATTAAGAACAATATTACTATAGCTATATTTATGACTATTTAATACCAATAGACCTCTATTAAATTACTCTCCATCAATATATAAATCTCTAGACAACCAGATCTAAATAAAGCCCAATAATACTTTAGAAGAATCTAATACTTCTAAGTCTTCTGCTACTAATAAGAACTGAAAAAATATTATGAAATAGAATAAATTATCTATAATAGACAACTCTCAGTAAAGCCAAGAACTATATCTATATTATTATAAAGAGACTATATAGTTTTTTCTGTACCTAACTCTAAGTCCTTAATCACCTCTGTAGAATATCTTCTAAAAATATTACTAATCTGACTAATGAGTATTGGAGTGATATTATCATCTTTTAAGTAGTTCAGTATATAGCCCTTTCATTTGATAAATACTTAAAGTTTAGTATAGAATTGAATAAGTAGGTTTAGATAAAGAAGAAAAGAATATAATAGTTTATTATATAATAATAAGCCACCGAAAATTACAATGAAATTTTCAATAAAAATATCAATAGAAGTTCTAATAGAATTTATAATTAAATTTTAATATAATAATTATAGATATTATATATAGTATAACTATATATAGATACATATATCAATATATATATATATTTTTATCTCAATAAGCTATCCAATATATCATATTTAGCAATAGCTCTAAATCTGTATAAATATCCTCTATACTAAGTATATTATAACCTCAGCTCTACTTTCTCTCTCTTAAGAATAAAAAAATATTCTTATTAAGAACTCTTAGACCTGACTTATTAATAGTTCTAAGTCTGATTAACTTGGAATATAAGTATAGTACTTCTATTTAGTATAAGAACCTGAAAGTGATACTTAGACTATATCTTTACAATAGACAGAAGAAACTTAGTACTTCTTTATAGATTTTGGAACTTAGAACTAATAATTATCAATAATTATCTATAATATATTAATTCTATCAGTATAGTTTTATTATATATAACTTAATAACTATTGATTAAATCTTCAGTAATAAGATCTGATTAATCTTAATCTAATCAATTTTATATTCATATAAGAAGACTAGATATATTGTTATATTTTTAAGCTTTTATATTATAATCTTTTTTTTTTTTTTTTT
>RBNI01002034.1:0-19957 GCA_003990745.1 Jimgerdemannia flammicorona | reverse complement strand
AAAAAAAAAAAAGTATTTATATATAAATAGATTACTATAAAGAATTATAAACATCATATCTCTTTAACTGTTTTGTAATTATATTTAGAGGTAAGATTTTAAAAGTTTATAACTTTTAAAATAAAAATAGCTTTTAAAAAAAATTTTATCAATAATTTTTTATATAATAATTCTATGTTTGGTAAAAATTTTATAAAAAAAAATTTTTTTTTTTTACAATATTTCAAAAAATCATTTTTTTTAAATCTAAATTGGTCTGCTAAATGATTTTAAAAGATGATCTTATCTATAGTTAAAGAGATATGAACTACCTGAGATAATATAAATAGACTGCTATAGAGAATAAAAGACTCTATTGTCAAACTCTTGACAATATGTAAACTGTTGTCTAAATTAATTATTTAAAGAATACTATCTAACTTTTAAAGATACATATGAATACTACCTATCATATGATTTACTACTCTAAAGTTTATACTCAATAAGCCTAGAAGTCATCTCATAATATACAATTTGCCATCATCTGACTTTTAGAAGAAGTCATTACTGAAGATATAAACTATCATCATCCAACTATTAATGTATTACCAAAATTAATTATTTGGAAACTTTATTAGAATCTTAAAAAACATAAAAACAACTACTTAGATGCAATATTATAAATAACTCTATATAGAGAGAACAAACATATAAACATAGCAATACAGGAAATTGAATATATATTTTTATTTCAAAAATAACCTATTCAGAGATAATATATAATATATATTATGAAATAAAAACAGAAAATAGATATTTAATCATAGTATCTAAATCTAATTTTCTGATTTATTATAGTATAGAAATTACCTTTACTGTGAACATTATGTCTAAAATATTATCAGTAAAACTATTATTACTTTTATGAACTTTAAATAGGATTTTATATGAGATTCTATCTGAGTATAGATAGAATTCTACTTGAAATTTTACATGAAATAACTTGTTACTTAGTCTTATATTTAGTAGTAGAATTAGTGTACAAATCTATATAAATAACTCAGTATTTTAAGGAAATATACCTTAGTCAGTTTAGCTCAGTTGAAAAAAATCTTTTTTATATGCTATTTCTATCTCTTTATATGAATTTTGGAATCTGCTATACTTCTAAGATTATATATCCTCTATATTACATTATTCTTAATTTAGATTATATATTATAATTTATTTTTAAATAAATGATTATATCCTTAAGATATCTGACTTAAACTTAAAAATATATAGTTGATTTCTCATATATAAATAATAATATATATTTAAGTATTAAAAATAAGTAATAGACTTATATAGAAAATCAAATAAACTATATATTATAAGATAATTTCTTTATAACTTTATAGATGATAGACTTAAGTTCTAGATATAAAAATCAAATAATAGACTTAGAGACCTTTTTAGAGTAATAGTCATATAATGAGAATAAATTATATATTGTATGACAGTCTCTTTATAAACTTGTAGATAACAGACTTAAGTTCTGAGAACAGAAAATCAGATAATATACTTGTAGAAAATTAAGCAAATACAAACTCACATCCAGACTTATAAAGTATAATTAAGTGATAGTTGTTTATTTTTTTGCTTAAAAGTGAGTAATTTATCTTAAATCACTAGCCAATAGATACTATGTTATAATATAATAGATATATAATAGTAGAGTTCTATATCTAGAGTAATAAATACTACTGATTAATTTTATTATTAAACAATTAGAGTGAGGCTCAAACTTATTTGACTGAAGGTTTATTTGCTCTAGATAGTGAAAATATTTATATAAGTTTACAAGCTATATATTAGATAAGTTAAGACATCTTTTTCTGTAAGGGTTAGGGTTAGGTTAGGTTTAGGGTTAGGTTACGTTTAGGGTTAGGCAGTAAGTAAGAATTTATTCATTATAGAGAAGATAGGATACATTGGTGCAATAAATAACAAGAATACCAAGGATGAGAAAAGAAGTAATAATTAATACTGCTAGAGACAAGAGTAATACAAAAAGTAAAAAAAGGTCAGTAAAGTAAATAATTAGCTAAGAAGAAATAATAAGGCTAGAGATATCCAAACTATACACAGACCCTTTCCACACCCTGATGACTATATTCTGCAAATGTCTTAAGTTGGAAATACTATGAAAGATGTCTATGATATAATCTAGTTTTATAATGATGAAGTAGAAGACAATAATTCCTCTAATACTGATATAACCTTTAGCTAAGGATTACTGTGAACTCTGATTACTCTGCTAATCTTACTGATAAATTTATAACAATTTACAATCATATATAAGACCTATTGGAATAATGACTACTGGTATAAGTATTAATCTATATTTATATCTAATTACTTCAACTATAATAAAGAGACTGGAGAATATAATTTATATCTCTAGACAATTCTTGAGATTGAATCAACAACCCTACCTCTTGAGTATAAACAATATGAACAATAGCTATTAGTATACTATCACTCTACAATACATTATAATATAATTTACCAAAGGTATACTAATAGTGAATTTGATGAAAGTAAAGATAATATATCTCTTTTCTACCCACTAATACTCCATTTAATATATGAGACAAATACCACCATCCTGTGAAATAGTGATATAGTTTTAATATACTACTATATGAATGAATAGGGAGATATAATCTAAGAACTACTCTTTGTAGATAACTACTTTATCAGAGATAATATCATTGATAGTAATCTTAATAAAGAATATCCAGATAGTATCTAAATCTATAAATAGCTTAGTAGTTATTAGTATAGTTAAATTAACCTTATCTTATAGGACTGTATACTAACTTAGCAATCAGTTGATCTCTTGATACATTAGTTCATACTTATACTATGTAAATGTATTCTGACTCATCAAAAGTACTAAGTACTATATCCATATTTAGTATATTCTGGATAGCCTTCTATTAGTATAAACACCCACTTCTCCAGACCTTAAAATCTCAGACAAGAAGACAGATAAATAAGTCAAAAACACTTCTCCCACACAAATATCCCTTCACACATTACTCCTAGTATTAATCAATAGCAATATCATAAATAGTGAATAAATCTATTTAATAACCCACAAACTACTCTTAAGTAAAACTATATTATATTAGGTCCTACTCTTAACTAAATCTTGAAATTTCCTAATTGGGTATTATCTGCAGTAATATACCAATTCAACTAAGCTGATCTTAGTTTCTTGAACTTTCTGAAATATAGAAAATTCTGAACATCTAGAACAAGTCTGAAAAAGAACTTTGGTTAGAACATTAATTCAATCTTGAAATCAATAAGTATAGAGAATATACTCTATATGAAATTAATCTTGATCTTAAGAAAATAGTCTTCCAGAATATCTAAAACTTTCAGAAAACTCTTTCTGAACTATATAGCAGTAGTACTATACCTATAGGTCTCTTGTTGGCATCCTTTTGATACTGGGTAATTAATAAGCCTTAAGGTAATTATTTCTCTTTCTGTCTAAATACTAGTAATGACTAGTTCTCCTATAGTGACAGAGATTAGTATTGTATATATCAAATATATCCAGTTTGGCTATTGAGTTCTTATGAGCTAAAAATTTATATAAATTTAAAGAAAATCTTCATAGTTGGGCCTCCAAATGTAATATATCAGCTTAATGAAGATAAATTATAAAGTTGAGACTATTATGTAAATAGGCTTGAGCTCTTAGTTATTTTATCAAAAAGTAATAAAATGTTTAAAGATTTCTTTCTCAAAAATAGATTTAAGTTCTGTTTTATATAATATAGTTGATATTTGGTAATTTTCTAATTAAATGATATTTTTAGAAGTTTTTGCATAATGTAGGCAATTTAGTAGAGGTTTCTTATAAAAAGTATTAGTAAATTTTATATAACATAAGTAGTTTTCTTATATATGTAATTTCATTTAACAATCCTGATCTTGATATTATATAGGTAATTTGGCAGATTTTCTTATTAGATAGCAAGTTGGTAATTTTAGTAGATTACTTAGTTAAAGTAGATTTTTTCTCAATCAGCAGACTTCTCTTGAAAATAGCAACCTTTTCTTAAAAATGATAGTTTTATTTAAGCTGTAGATTACTCAATTAATACAGATTCTTTCTAAATTGGCAGACTTCTTTATATTAAAAAGTAGACTAGAGTAGAAATAGAGCAAAGCTTACAACTTCTTAGTAATGGCTTATTAGCAGATATATCTCCTAAGTATATAATTCTTTTTAAATTAAGTGACTTTTGATAGATATTTCTCTTAAATATATCAGACAATTGGTTTTTACTTTTAAACTTTTTAAACTGAGGTTTATTCACTCATACATATCTGAGATATTTTATACAATTATAATTGCTACATATTTGATTGCTATATAATTAACTATAGATTACTATTTCTGATAATATTTAGCTATCCCTTCTAAGAACATAAATCTCAAATTCTAATACAATATACCAGCTAAGAACACTAATCTCAAATTCCGATATAACATACCAGCTAGGAATACTTTGTACTCTTATTTGGCTATCTGAGTTATTTATACAAATTGGAGCAATAGAATAGTTCTAATTGCCCAATGCACCTGATATGATATATGGCTAAATTATAGTAACTAATTTGAATGGTAACTTGGTACATTTCTCTGCTGGCTTGTTACAATATACACGAACAGAGACCGCGAATTCTGATTTGGTCATGTTCTGCCTTGGTAACTCCGTACTTCCTCATACCTTATTGATTTCTGAATGTATAAGGGATAAGCGCAGATAAGAATGATTCCGTCATATGGATAAATAAATGCATTTCACATTCTTGCATACCGAATACATTTAGCTCCACCAAGGCCGTGTTCTTCTGCAGGGAATCGGCTAAGACCTCTCCGTGACCAACATCATCACCTGAATATGAACAAATGATGAGCGAACATCCACAGATTATTCATGCAGCTGCACACAATGATTCACGTAGTTCCTTCATACCAATGACATTCAGAGCCGAAATGATCTGGTCCTGATTCAGAGACTCAAATAGTACGTCTTTCTCTTGAACAATTTCATTCGCTTTAAATAAACCGCAGATGAGCAAAAATGCTCAAATTGTGAGATTGATTCCATCACACAGTTATATTATGCTACACACAATATCAACATACTTCTGAGATTCAGCATGGCAAAAATCACGTTCTGCTTCAGAAATTTGACTAAATCATTTCTCTGCTTTTCGCTGATGGTGTTGCCTTAAGATGAATGATCGAGTGATGAGCGAAAATATACAGAGATTGAGCTTGACTCTGAAAAGTAACTGCACTATCATTCATTTACAACATACCTTGGAGATTCAGCTCAATCAAAGTTGTGTTCTGCTCCAAAGACTGAGCTAGGTTGCACGCCCCCAATTCACCAATGTTATTATCTGAAGATGAATGACGGTGAGATTGATTCCATGTCAGGTGAACACAATGCATCACACAGCTCTGACATACTTTCGAGATTCAGCGAAATAATGGTTGTGTTCTGCTTCAAAGAATCGGCTAGGAAGCGTGCCCCCGTGTCGCCAACGTCGTTGTCTGAACATGAAAATGGGATGAGCGAATATGCCTAGATCCTATCAAGCAGCTGAACACAATTCATCATACAGTTCTTACTTGCGATATTCAGAGCAGTTAAGGTTGCGTTCTGCTTCAGATGCTTGGCTAGAGAGTATGCCCCCATGAAGCCGATATGGTTATCTGAAGAGGAAAAAGGGATGAGCGAACACACCTTAATTATCACACAGCTGAACACAACGCATCAAACAGCTAAGCACAAAGCATCACACAGTTCCCACATACTTTTGAGATTCAGCGTGGTTAAGGTTTTGTTCGGATTCAGAGATTCCGCTAGGGAGCGTGCCCCCGTAAAGCCAATACAGTTATCTGAACAAAAGTAAGGGATGAGCGAACATGCACAGATCATGAGATCGATTACAACAGGCACTCGCACACAATGCTTCACATAGTTATGACATACTTTCCAGATTCAGCACCATCAAGGTTGTGTTACTCTTCAGAGTTTTGGCTAGGGCGCATGCCCCATTGCTACTGATGCTGTTGTCTGAAAATGAACAAGGGATGAGTGAATGCACACAAACCGCGAGACACAGCTGCATACCATGCATCACATAGTTCTGACATACAATTGAGATTCAGTAATGTCAAAGTACTATTCTGCTCCAGAGACTCGGCTAGGGCAAGCACCCCGCTATTGCCAATCCTGTTATCTAAAGAGGGACAAGGAATGAGTGAACACGCATAGATCGTAAGCTTGATTCTATATTATGGCTGTACAAAATGCATCATATAGTTCTGACATACAATTGAGTTTCAACTCAGCCAAGGTCGTGTTCTGCTTTAGAGACTCGGCTAGGTTGGAGGCCCCATTGTCACCTATATTGTTGGCTGAACAATAATAATGGATGAACGAACACGAACAGATCGTGAGCATTATCCCATAACGTAGCTGCACACGTTCGGACATACAAGAGAGATTCAGCGCGGTCAAGATCTTGTTCTGGTCCAGATATTTGGCTAGAGCGCATGCCCCAATATCACCAATGTGGTTGCCTGAATATAAACAAGGGATGAGGGATCAAGCATAGAGAGTGGCCTTGATTGCATAATGCATCTGCATACAGTCCATGACACAGCTCTGTCATACCTTTCAGATTCAGCACCGTAAAAATCCTGTTTAACCTCAGAGAATCAGCTAGAGCGCTTGTCCCTTCGTCACCAATGTTGTTGTCTGAACATGAACAAAGAATGAATGAACACGCACAGAGCTGGATTCCGTCAGATAGCAGCACACAATTCATCACCCAGACATACACTCGAGATTTAGCGAGGTCAACGTCGCATTCTGTTCGAGAGACTTGGCTAGGGCGCATGCACCTCCGTTGCCGATGTTATTGTCTGAATATGAAAACCGGATAGCAATAACACAGGGATTGTGAGCTTGATTCTATCCCAGGTGCACACGGTGCCTCACACAGTTCGGACATACTTCTAAGATCCAGTTCAGCCAAGGTAAGGTTCCGCAGCAGAGACTTGTCCATCTCGTCGCTGATGCTGTTGTCTGAAAATGAAGAGATGAGCGAACACGCATTGATCATGAGCTTGATTCCATCACGCAGTTTCACAAAATACATTACACGTGATGACATACAATGATCATTCTGTGGGGTGGAGGTCGCGTTCTTCCGAGAATCGGCTTCGGCAAAAGCTACTTCTTTGCTGATATTGTCATCTGAAAATACACAAGGGATGAGGGAATACGCACAGATCATGAGATTAATTCCATCACCGAGCTCAAACAGCACATCTCACAGTTCCGACATACAACCGTGATTCTGCGTGGTAAAGCTCGTGATCTTCTTCAGGGAATCGGCTAGGGCGCATGCTCCCTTGTTGCCGATACTGTTGTCTGAATATAGCAAGGGAAGAGCGAGTAGGTACAGATCATGAGCTCGATTCCATCATGTAGTTGAACACATTGCATCAACAGTTCCAACATACCTCCGAGATTCAGTGTAATCAAGGTCGCATTGTGATTCAGAGCCTCGGCTAGGGCGCATGCCCCCTCGTCGCCAATGCTGTTGTCTGAATATGGGCGAAAACGCACCGGTCGTAAGCTTGATTCTGTCACACAGCTGCACACAATACATCATACTGTTCCCACATACAATAGAGATTCAGCGTGGTCAAGGTCTTGTTCTCCCTCAGAGACCCAGCTAAGACGCTTGCCCCCCTTTGGCCAATCTTATTCCCTTAAAAATAATGAACAATTGTTAAGCAAACACGCACAGATTGTGCGCTAGATTGTATCAAAAATACATTACATAGTTTCGACATACTTCCGAGATTCAGCACGGTTAAAATCGTTCTCTCCTGCAAAGACCCGGCTAGGGCTTCTGCCCCATCATAGCCGATGCTGTTATCTGAACATGAACAAGGGAACGCACAGATCGTAAACTTGATCACGTCATGCAGCTATACACAATGAATCATACTGTTCCGACATACAATCGAGATTCAACGTGGTCAAGGTCATGTTGTCCTGCAGAGACTCGGCTAGGGCGCATGCCCCATTGTTGCCGATGCTGTTATCTGAACATGACGAAGGAATGAGCGAACACGCATAGATCGTGAGCTTATTTCTATCACGCAGCTGCACACAATGCATAACATAGTTCCAACATACAATCGAGAATCAGCTCAGTCAAGCTCATTTTCTGCTTAAGAAAACAGGCTAAGGCACATGCCCCCTTATCGCCAATGCTGTTTTCTGAAATGGAGGAGGGATGAGCGTAAACGCACAAATCGTGAACTCGGTTTTATCACGCAGCTACACATAACAGTTCGACATACTTCCAAGAATCAGCACCGTTATGGTGCTGTTCAACTTCAGAGACTCAGCTAGAGTACATGTGCCATCGTCGCCGATTCCGTTGTCTGAACATGAACAAGGGACGAGTGAACGCGCCCAGATCGTAAGCTTGATTCTGTCACACAGCTACACATAATGAATCATACAGTTCCAACATACAATCGAGGTTCAACGTGGTCAAGGTCGTGTTCTCCCTCAGAAACTCGGCTAGGGTGCTTACTCCCTTGGGCCCAATCTTATTGCCTTAAAATGAACAAGTGGTGAGGGAACACCCACAGATCGGGCGCCAAGTTGCATAAACAATACATCACATAGTTCCGACATACTTTCGAGATTCAGCGCGGTCAAGGTCATATTCTGCAACAGTAACTCTGCAAAAACGCACATATGGTGAGACCGATTCAAGTACGCATTTAAACGCAACGCATTACACAGCTCTGACATACCTTCGAGATTCAGCGCGGTTAAGGTCGAATTCTCATTCAGAAACTCGGCTAGGGAACATGCCTCCCCGTCGCCTATGCTGTTGTCTGAACATGATCAAGGGATGAGCGAACACGCACAAATTGTGAGCTTGGTTTTCATCACGCAGCTGCACACAATGCCAGACACAGTTACGACGTACGTTTAAGATTCAGAGCGATCAAGGTCTTTTTACGCTCTCGAGACTCGGCTAGGGCGCGTGCCCTCTTGTCTTTTATGCTGTTGTCTGAACACGAATAAGCGATGAGCGAACAGATTGTGAGCTTGATTCCTTTACGCCGCTGAACATAAGGCATCACATAGTTCTGATATACTACCTAGATTTAGCACGATGAAGGGTGTTTTCTTTTTCAAAGACTCGGCTAAGGCGCCTGTCACCTCGTGGCTAATATTATTAACTTAAAATGAACAATGGATGAGCAAACACGTTCAGATCGTGACCTTGATTCCCTATGCAATTGTACATAATCACACAGTTCCGACATACTTTCGAGATTCAGCCCGGCCAAAGTCGTGTTCTGTTTAAGAGACTCTGCTAGGGCGCGTGCTCCATCGTCGCCGATGATATTGTCTGAATATGAACAAGGGATGAGCGAACACGCACAAATCTTGAGCTTCATTCCATGACGCAGCTGCACACAATGCTTCACTCAGTTCTGACATACAGGAGAGATTCAGCTCGGTCAAGGTCGTGTTCTGCTTCAGAGACTCGGCTAGTGCGCATGCCCCCTCCTCGCCAATGCTATTATCTTTAAAATGAACAGCGTACGTACAGATCGTGAGATTCATTCCATCACGTAGCTGCACACAATACTTTACACAGTTCACATACATTGGAGATTCAGCTCGGTCAAGGTCGTGTTCTGCTTCAGAGACTCGGCTAGGGCGCGTGCACCCTCCTCGCCAATGCTATTATCTTTAAAATGAACAAGGCATAAGCGAACACGCACAGATCGTGAGTTTCATTCCATCATGCAGTTGCACACAATGCTTCACACAGTTCTGACATACATTCGAGATTCAGCTCGGTCAAAGTCGTGTTCTGCTTCAGAGACTCGGCTAGGGAGTGTGCCCCCTCGCCGCCAATGTTATTCTCTTTAAAATGAACAGGGCGTGAGCGAACACGCACAGAGCTTCATTCCATCAAGCAGCTGCACAAAATGCTTCACAAAGTTCTGACATACTGTAGAGATTCAGGTTGGTCAAGGTCGTGTTCTGCTTCAGAGACTCGGCTAGGGTGCATGCCCCCTTGTCACCAATGTTGTTACCTTTAAAATGAACAGGACATGAGCGAACAGGCACAGATCGTGTGCTTCATACCTTCACGCAAGTACACACAATGAATGCTTCACATAGTTCTGACATACCGTAGAGATTCAGGATGGTCAAGGTTGTGTTCCGCTTCAGAGACTCGGCTAGGGCGCATGCTCCTTCCTCGCCAAGGCTATTATCTTTAAAATGAACAGGGTATGAGCGACCACGCAAAGATCGTGAGCTTCATTCCATCACGCAGCTGCACACAATACTTTACACGGTTCTGACATACATTTGAGATTCAGGTCGGTCAGGGTCGTATTCTGCATCAGAGACCCGGTCAGGGCGCGTGCCCCCTTCTCGCCAATGTTATTATCTTTAAAATGAACAGGGCATGAGCAAAAACACATAGATCGTGAGTTTCATTCCATCATGCAGCTGCAAACATTGTTTCACACAGTTGTGACATACAGGAGAGATTCAGCTCGGTCAAAGTCGTGTTCTGCTTTAGAGACTCGGCTAGGGCGCGTACCCCCTCCTTGCCAATGCTATTATCTTTAAAATGAACAGGGAATGAGCGAGATCGTGATCAGCTGCACACCGTGCTTCACATGGTTCTGACATACATTCGAGATTCAGGTCGGTCAAGGTCGTGTTCTGCTTCAGAGACTCGGCGAGGGTGTGGGCCCCCTCGTCGCCAATGCTATTACCTTAAAAATGAACAGAGGATGAGCAAACAGGCACGGATCATGAGCTTTATTCCATCACGCAGCAGCACACAATGCTTCACACAGTTCCGACATACATTCGAGATTCAGCTTGGTCAAGGTCGTGTTCTGCTTCAGAAACTCGGCTAGGGTGCGTGCCCCTTCCTCGCCAATGCTATTATCTTTAAAATGAACAGAGGATGAGCAAACACGTAAAGATCGTGATCTTCATTCCATCTCAATGCTTCACACAGATCTGACATACTGTAGAGATTCAGTTCGGTCAAAGTTGTGTTCTGCTTCAGAGATTCAGCTAGGGCGCATGCCCCCTTTTCACCGATGCCAATTTCTAAATGTGAACATGAGATGAAGAAACACAATGAGATAGTGAGCTTGATATATCGTGCTGCTGCACACAGAGTTCTGACATACTTTGGAGATTCAGCGTGATCAAGGTCGGAGCCTTGGCCAGAACGGACACGAGTAGCTCCACAATCTCGACGTGCCCGTTCTTGGCGGCAAAGTGAAGCGGCGTCGATCCTTCTTTGGTCTTGGTGTTGGCGTCCGCCTCGAACTCAAACATGAGCAATTTCACGATCTCAACGTGCCCATGGAACGCAGCCTGGTGAAGTGGCGTCCATCCATGGTCGCTCTTGGCATTTGGGTCCGCCCCGTATTCTGATACGAACAACCATACAATCTCGATGCAGCCGCTGATTGCGGCGTGGTGCAGTGGTGTGTTGCCATACCTGTCCCTTGGGTTTTTGTTCGCATCAAATTGAAACAAGAGATACTCAATGATGTCAATGTTGCCCGTCTTTGCGGCCCAGTGCAGCGGTGTGTAACCGGATCTGTCCCTCACATTAACATCGGTGTCGGGGTGTTGCATCAGCGAATGCACCATTGCCACATTCCCAACTTTTACCGCTCGATGGATGAGAAGAAGAGAAAGATCAAACTTCGCCGCAGTTTGGTTTTTCCCCTTATCTTGCCAATGAGCTGCCCTATTCAAGTCCTTGTTGACACCAGTGCCCCACCTGTAACACCATGCGAGCTCGCTTTGGGCTTGTTCGTTCCCTGATTCTGCAGCCTTTAAGTACAAATCGAATGCCCTCGTCTCGTCTGGTTTAACCCCGCACCCCCCTTGATAACATGCAGCAAGTGACAACTGCGCCTCCCCGTGATTGTTTTCCGCAGCCTTAGTGCACCATTCAATTTGCATGGCTAGATCATTTGAAACACCAAATCCAACTCCGTAGCACAGTGCGGTGTAGAATTGAATCTCTTTATCGTTGAGTATGGCAGTCTCATCTTCGGGATTCTGAAGGTTGAGGAAGTCGTGTAGTTGAGGATGCAGGCTATAAAACTCTATGTCTCCCTTGATAATCTTGGGACGCCAGTCACCAACCATTGGGTCTTCCTGGTATTTCCGGACGTTTAGCCAGCTTCGTTGCCAAAGTCTGTGTAAATTGTCCGACACAGACGATCCACCACAGTCATCATCCTTCAAAGTCCTGCTGACGAGGGTTGATGTAAATGGAACTTTCCATGTCCTCAACTTAACCAGGAATGCTTGAAGCGTTTGGTTCAAGGAGTCAAAGCTGTCGGTGATGCAAGTGTTCATCGATTTATGGCGTACATAAACAAACTCTTCATTCACCGCGGCCCGTAGCCGATCACGAGCATTGTTGACGAATTCTTTGATAGGCTCCTTGCTGTTATCAAACAGACCTCCAAGAAGTCTAAGTGACAATGGGTGACCGTCAGTTATGATGCTAAGCTCCTGCACACTTTTGTCTACATTCTCCGTTTTAGAGCGCTGAGGAGTCCATTGTCGAAAAACCTGCACGCCTTCCAGTGGTGGCAAGCCAGCCAGGTCGATCAAATATTCATCGGGCCAACCTAATGCGATTCTTGACGTTGCGAGAATTTTGACATTTTCCGGTAATCCTTTAAAAAAGTTTATCAACGTCCTTGCCTCCCTTTTTGTCTCAGTGTTTCCATTCTCCATCGCTTGTTTGACGTCTTCCATGTTGTCGAGATAGAGCAAAAACATTGTTTCGCCTTCCAATTTTTGAAGGACTTTAGATAACAGTTCTTTATCCTTTAATCCATTAGTTGCAATAGTGAAGAATTTTGCGATGTTTCGGATCACTTGTTTTGCTCTTGGTGCTCCAGCGAGAGATAGCGCAAGAGCGTTGCCGGAGTTGTAATGTTTGAAAGCCTGAAGCGCCAACGACGTTTTGCCTATCCCACCGAATCCTTTGATGGTGATATAACGTTCAGAGCCTTCGAGAAGTTTGTCTAATTTTTCGAGATCCTCTGTGCGCCCAATGAAAGATCCTTCCATGCGGACGCTGTCGTTATGTTTACGATAATTCTTCTTCGTTACGTGTTCGTGGGGTTTACGTTCTTTCGAAACTGTTGGTGGTTTGAAAGCATCTCCGTTAGTTAAGGACTAATATTAATCCCTTCCATTCAAGCTTTAATACAAAATTTTCCCAATAATTCCGATAATAAGCTATAGGATAATGATTTGCGGAAATGGTATGAAACGTAAACTTACCGAGTGGGGCCTCCATCCTAATTATCCAGTGCGTCTTTAAATCAGCTCCAAGAATTTTGGCAGCTTCCGCCAGATATGAAGTTATCCTTCTTGATTGTTCTTCAGACGTCTCATCGGTATGCCTCAAACAAAGAATGAAAGGAGCTTGTTCTTTTACAACTTCCTTAATTTGGTCTCTGCAGAACTGAAGGAAGCTGTCGTGGTTGCCTTCGGTCATGTTGTATATGAATACAACCAACGGCTGGTATGATGCATTGTGGTGTTTGTTGGTTTTGGCGGCGCCTTGCTTGTTGATGCCCGGAATATCGAAAATTTTAGGTCCCGCACTTTCGATTGAGTAGTAGAGAATGCCAAAACCCCTGGTGTTCGTCTTCCTATAGCTCTTGGCTTGAATGTTTCGGAGTTGCCATTTCAGCACCATGGATCTCGCTATATTGAAAATGAGTAGATTTAGAGCAGTATGCTTGAGATACCCAGATAATCTCGTTTTAGTACATTACTCACCATGTGATGTTTTGACCACGCCTATTACAAATGTATCATTGAACAAGCCAGGTATCGGCAAACGTAGGTGGATTTTCAATATAGAATTACACAGTTTCGCGCCTTCCCTAAGAGCGAATTGGATACTGTATTCTTCATCTTTTTTCGACGACAATCCACGATTGCACAGTTGTTGAAGGTTCTTCGTGATTGTCTCACTAGAATCAATTCTCAATTCGGATGTATCAACGCACTCAACAAAATGACGGACGAATTCCAGCACTCCTTCTGTAATTGGCCCAGTGAAGAGAGAACACATATACAATAGTTGGCGCTCCGGAGATGGAATCATGTCGATCGTTGGTCGGAAAAGAGTGCCGAGGTTTGTACTTTCATTCGAGTCATACCCCAGCAATGTACTGCCATGTTCTTGAACGAGTTTCCCAAGTGACACATCGCGATGTTGTAAGAAGCAAACAGCACGGGCAAGTGATTTCATACAGAGTGGATGGCCGTCTACGAGCTTGACAAGGTCGTACAGCAACTGCGTGATGTTTTCCTCCGTCTCCATCCTCTGCCTTACTTGATAGTCAAGATTTATAATGAACAACTCGATGCCTCCGTCGTTGTTCATACCAGAGAGAGGCATACTCATCTCACCCGCCCAGCCCAGAGGTCCACTCGCCGTTGCAAGAATTTTAACTGCACCATTCAATGCAAATCGGCGAAGCCAATCTCGCAGCTTCACACAATTCTCGTCACCCGTTGCTGCGCTTAAGATATCGGCATGATCAAGGACCAACAAACACGTCGGATGGCCCGCGAATTCCTTGACGATGGCTGATCCGAAGCGCTGAACGTCGTCGTCGCTACCGCCACTCAGAATCTTCAATAATGACTGGAATTTATGTGGAAATATGACCTCGACAAGCCACTTAAGATATTCGATGACCGACATTTCCATGCGATCGAAACGCCAAGCGAAGATCCCACCAGGGAAGAGATGGGCTGTCCGTCTTATTGCTTCCATGGCCAACGCCGTTTTGCCTTGGCCCCTGATGCCATTAATTGTGTACAAGATATACGAATCTGAATGGCGATTTGCCATCCTTCTCAAAACGGAGCCCAAATCGAAAAGCTCCTGCTTACGTCCGCAGAAAGTCGAAGTTGTCATAAATTCGAGGTTGTGTGCGGGCATGTGAAGATTGATCATGGGCTTGCCCTCCTTGCATTCGAACGCGCCATCATCTTCTCGAATCCTGGACGAGTAAAGAATCATGGCACCAGGGATATAGCCCCTATGTTTGGGGTCGGCAATACCATTGAGAAATACACGCGCCCTCCACATCGCCTTCTCGACTGAGAAGCCGCCAGCAAGCAACTGGTAGAATTTAGACTCGAAATAGCGAGCGAAGTCATCTGGTAGGGAACAGTATGAACCGACGGTGTAGGGAACGCCGTGCTCGAGTAGAATTCGGGCAATGTCGCGAGTATCACAAGCAGATAAGAATGCAAGCCGCAGGTTCTTGGGTATGCTGACGAGGCGTGATGTATCAATGAATTCGGGTTCTCCAGTCTGGTTATGTTCGAAAATGAGGGTCCTTGCCTTCCCCTTTGCCGCGCAGTGTCCCATGAAATGAAGCACTGTGGCAGTCTTGGGTTTATTCATGAGCAACGCGTCCATTCGGTCAACGGTTGGCGGGAAAACCCGCTCCAGTAAAATTTTTTTCGTGTTGGCATGGTGTCCGTCGATGAAGTTTTGGAACTGATCGCATAGATGCAAATCAGGAAGGTCGGTATGTCTTGGCAGGATGACAGGGTCTGGTACCACGGCGACAATACGGAGTGGAAGCTTTGGCAGTTGGAGTTCAGTCGGTTTGTGAACTCTGACGAACATGCATTGGTGGACCAGATACTCCTCACCCCATGCATATTCCCAGGGTATAGTGTCGAGGTCACAGTGGCCGTTGAGATTGAGCAAGACCCGGCCAGTTGGATGAGACAAAATAACATTCTGCAGCAATTCGTGGGCGGGGCTGTCTTCATCGGAAAAAAGGGCACTGAACAACAACTTGCCATATCTTATAAGCTTCGAGGTTGGGGGGTTCCTGTCAAAGACCTCAAGGGCGATGTCTCTACCATCAAGGCATCGATTCAAGTCGAAGTAGTGGCTGTCACGGAATTGGGCATTGGCACCGTCCGTGGCAGAAACCTTGACGTGGACTCTGATTTCGCCCGGTTTATCAGTTGCAGTGTCCCTGGACTCGCCCAGTTCGTCACTCGCAACGTCAGTTGCAGTGTCAGTCGCAGTAGCCTTGAACAAAGATATTTGCATATTTGGGAAGTGTGTGTTATGGGTATATGTTAAATGTGAGATGTCTTCGACTTTGAAATCTATCAGGGCAGGTCAGGTGCTTCTGACTCAGATTGGGGTTTTTTTTTTTTTTTTTTCCGCCAGATTGGGTTGATTATTATATGGAATTAGAATAACTACAAGAACATTTGTAATTATTAATAATAAATATAATACAATATAATATCAATATATAATATTATCAATATTGAAATATCTAAATAACATTCAATTATTTCTTTTATTTTTATATTTAAATATCTTCTTTTATATTCAAAAATACCTCTCAAAATATAATATAAAAATAATTTAACATTTTTAAATATATTACAGCCTTCAATTGTTTTAACTATTTAAAAGAGATATCAAATACATATCTTAAATATAATATTAAAGATCCATAAAAAATAGTTATTTATATATTTATTACTATTTATAATTATTTTAATAATTATATCTGTAAGCACACAATCTCCAAGCCACAGAAATCACATGTCACCCTCTGAACAAGCCACCAAAATCATGTGTGACCTCTAAACAAATCTGGAAATCACCTGCACTATCACGAAGCTGAGTCAAACTGAAGTCACAGCATACAAAACTGAGTCAACATGAAGTCACAGAACACAAGATTCACACAAACAGAATTTTACCAATCAGGACCAAATGTATATATACCAAGCATCAAGATGTGTTGAAATAGAGAACCAAAACAAACAACAAGCTACTACTAGATTGGTCACCTCCTAGAAGATATGGCCGAATACCACTATGATATAGATATTATCCAGATGTCTCAACACTAGAAACTTATTACCCGCAAACACTGAGAACATAAGTACAGCACCTTTATTCCCCATCTCCGAGTTACTACTACCAAAATGGTTGCTATCCTGTCCTATAGTCAAATCAATGATATGATACAAGAACTTAACCACAAGTATCTCGAGTATATTGAAACCATAGACAGAACCTTCTCACACCCCAATGACCATATCCTGCAAATGCCCCAAGTCAGATACACTATGAAGGACATCTATGATATAATCCGGTTTGATAAAGATGAAGCAGAAGACAATGATCCCTCAGATACTGACATGACCTCAAGCCAAGGATCTCTGCCAACCCTGATTACACTACCAACCTTGCTGATGAACTTACAATAGTTCATAATCATATACAAGACTTATTGGGACAATGACCACTGGTACGAATATCAACCTGCATTTACTCCTGATTATTTCAACTATAATAAAGAGACTAGAGAACACAATCTGTACCTCCAGACAACCCTCGAGATCAAACCAACCACTCTACCACCTGAGTACAAATGACATAAACCACAGCTGCCAGCTTACTACAACCCCATGACTCATAGTGCTATAACCTATAGAAAGTATGTAGATAGCGAATCCGATGAAAGTGAAGATGATACACCACTCCTATGCCCACCAATGTCTTATCCAGTATATGAGACAGATGATGCTATCCTGTAGGATGGTGATGAAGTCCCAATGTATTATTATCTCAGCGAACAAGGAGAAGTAATTCATAAACCACTTTTCCTAAATAACTACTTCATCAGAGATGATGTCATTGATAGTGATGTCATTAAAGACTACCCAGATAGCATCTAAACCTATAAATAGCTTAGTAGTCATAGTATAGTTAGATTAGTGAGGGGTTATCTAGACTATGCTAAATATAGATGTAGCACTTAGTGTCTTACTGAGTCAGAATGCAGTTACATAGTACAAGTATGATCTGATATGTCAAGAGATTGTCTGACTGCTGAGTCAGTTCACAGTTATATTATACAAGGCTAGTATAAATACTCCCTCCTCCAGACCTCAGAATCTCAGACCTGAACAATCTGAACACAACTCCTGAGCACTTCTCTACAATACCTCTTTACACAACTACTCCTAGTAAAGCAATATCATGAATAGCAAATAAACCTATTTAATAACTCACAAATCACTCTTAAGTAAATCTGCTCTCCATTAGGTCCCTCTCCTAACTCCATCATGAAATTTCCTAATTGAGTATTGTCTGCAGCAATACACTAATTCAACTAAGCTGGTCTTAGTTTCTTGAACTTTCTGAAATACAGAAAATCCTAAACATCTAGAACTAGTCCAAAAAAGGCCTTTGGTTGAGATGTCAACCCAAACTTGAAATCAATAAGTATAGAGGATGTACTCTATAGCTCCTTTCTCCACTACCTTACCAGTCACAAGATTTGGTAGGTGATCTTTTGAGTCCTCTTTCCCCTATTATTACCCCCTCTACCTCAGGTTGGTTTGCTGTGTCTGCATGGGAATAGTGGGAGAAGGGCAATGGTAATGAGTTGCCCCTTTATTGGTGTCAGATTTGTGTCTTCTCTACTCTTTCGCGGTTTCTGGTACCTTCGGCTGTATCTGGAGTACATCCATTTTGATGTGGCACCTTCTTCCTTTTGCCATCGTCAACAAGATGGTGTCTTGGTGCATCACAGGTTATGTAGAGAGTCGGCCGACCTTGGGCATCAAGTGCTCAGTATAGGTTACCTGCAGGTCCTCGGTACCTATAGTGGGGCCCTCTGGCTTTGGCGAGCTTCCTGGCAAGCATAGTTCTGGTGTAGGTGACTGTTTTTTTGGGTGTTATCAGGATGGGAGGAGAGATGGCTATCACAGATAGGAGGATGGGTGTAAGAGAGTTATTTTTTAGGGTAACCATTACATAGTTCTGGAAGAGTTTTCTAGAAGTTCTTGTATTTGGTCTTAATTGGTAAGATTCCATTTGTATGAATCTTGTATTCTGTGACTTCGTATTGACTTAGCTTTGTATACTGTGACTTTGGTTTAACTTAGCTTTGTGATCGAGCAGGTGATTTCCAGATTTGTTCAGAGGGTGATGTGTGATTTCGGTGACTTAGAGGTTGTGCACTTATAATGAGCAATAATGATAAACCAGTAGGGTGCTAGGCTGGGGGTGGTCATCAGAGCTGGGGCAGATAATATTTTGGTGGGGCCTTTCGATTGGCTGATGGGGGGTGGGGTGGTATAGGGGCCAGCATCCTGGCTATATCCAACTGGAACCGGGAGCTGATGTAGCAATGCAATTGAGGCCCACAGGCTTGGGGAGTGGGACCTTCCTTATTTGGCAGTATCCAACTAAAACTGAGAGCTGACATAGTAATGTGATCGAGGCCCACAGGCTTGGGGAGTAGGAGTGGGGTCTTTACAGGCCCTAGTCCATGTGTAAGTCCTTTGAGGAAGGTGCTACATATAAGTCCTTTACTCACCCACTTTGAATCTACTTTGCTCTTTATTGGTTAATTTAGGGGTTTTTTCTTTGCCTTGGACTTTCTTATGGGGTTCAGGGGACTATTCTTTATTCAGTCCCAGCACTGCTAGATCCAACGCATAGGTGTGCTCTTATGTGTAAATGATGATCCAGCTCTGGTGAGCAGACAAGTCTAGTCTATGTCATGGGGGTTGATATAGCTAGTGTTTGACAGGCATAGCTAGAGCAGTAGGACTGCTGGACAATTTAGTAGCCTAGGTTAATAGAGAGATATTGTTTGGTGGTGGTGGGGGAGGGTTTTGGCCTATATAATCTAGGTTCTCTTCCAATAAAAATCCATAGGACTATGAGTTCATTA